>PVHP010003244.1:0-67252 GCA_004024765.1 Zapus hudsonius
CATATTAATTTGCCTTTTTTAACTTTGTCAACCCAATACATTATCAACTGATCAAAAAATCAAGATATTAATGTTTTATTTACATTAGCATTTTGAAAATGGATAAAATCCCAACCTGAAAATATTTTGTATTTATTAATTCCTAATTTTCTTTGCATGTGTGGTATGTTGCACTGTAGTACATTGCATATGGGTATGTATAATTGTTTGTGTATGGAACAATTATGTGTGCAGGTACGCATGCAAATATGTGTTTGTATGGGAAGGCTAGAAGTCGATGTCATTTCTTTCTCAATTACTTTTCACCTTATGTCCTTGAGACAGGGTCTCTTTGTGAACATAGGTATGACCAATTCAGCCACAGAAACTAGCCAGCAAGTCGAAAGGATACTCCTGTTGCTGTCTCCACAGCACTGGGAATACAGGAATGAAGGACAATCCCAGCTTTCAAATTGATTATGAGAATGCAAACTCTGGTCCTCATACTTGTAAAGCAAGTTCTCTAGCCACAGAACAACCTCTCCAATCCAATTCATAATGTTTTAATGTGAATTTTTGTGAAGTTGAGACTTGTTATTGTACACTATGTATTGTTCCCATCTATGGCAAATTATACAAAACAGACATATAATTTATTCCTTTAAAATAGATTTCTATAAACCGTTCATTTTTATCCATAATACTATTGAAATAGCATAGAGTCTTATTGTGCATGGTCACAGGTAATTGGGACTTATGCCATGTACTGGGTATTTATTTAAACCTGCTTATTTGCATTTACTGTAATTTTGTTGTTAGTGAATATGGATTAGAAACCAAATATGAGTAACATAAAATGTATATAGATTCAAATTCTTGCTTCTAATACTGAGAATATTCTAACTATAATAATCTGAGACCAAATCATTCTGAAACTTTATCAAAGTCTCAACTATTAATAAAAATTTTCAGTGATATAAAATCCTCAATAACTTTGATTGATTGGCTTTGTAAGGACAAAAAAAGCTGTATTTTATCAGTAGGTTAAGACATTGATAAATTTATCACATGGAAGCCTTTCTAGTATTCAACCCATCCAACAGTGAAATGTTGCCACTGTGAGAATTTACAGCCATAATATGAGATTCACAGGCCATCTTTTTATTTATTATAGACGTTCCTGGAATACTAGCAAAGTTATAAATGGTGAATTAAGTCACAAGAATGTAGCTTCAGTTCAACCAAGGACTTCCCCTGAAATAAAAGTGAAGCAAAAAAAGTTTTCAAAAGTACTATAAATTTCATTATTTGGTTTAATAGTTTAATAATCATACATAGATAGAATATCTATATCTAAATGTAATATATATCGGGTTCCTCTGGAGAGATTCTTGAACAGCATTGCAGTTTCTACATGCCAGTACTTAATCTAAGCAAAATAAAACTATTATGGAAGTAACATGAAAATAAATGGTAAAATATAGTCCTAGAATAAATTTTATCTTAGTAATAAATTTATCTAATCTGGTATTGAACAGTTATTGTGCTTGAAAAATATCCTAGCATATGGAACACTGTATGTAAAGTTTCTACTTTTTCTCCAAAATCATTTTAGCTTCTATAAATTAATAACATCAAATTTTAGATATTATTAGGTATACATTTTATGCAAATAAATGTTTTAGTATGAAGTATAATTAAAAGATTTCTAGCTATAATTAAAATTATAACTGTTATTAACTATAATTAAAACTAAAATTGTTAACTTTAATTAAAAGTCACCAAATATTTGGCTTTAATAAAAATAAAATTTATAATTACCAGAAAGTATAATCCCTGATAGAAAACAATAATATTAATAAATTCAGAACAAGCTACACAAAGATGAAATTATTTATATATATATATATATATATATATGTATATAATTTAAAGAAAAATTAATTTCATAGATGGAGGTAATCAAGCAAAATAAAAGAAGAAAATTGTGCAAGCAGTATAAAATACTACAATTATCATAATTACTAGATTGACTAGTTATATTTGTTGGACAAAATTTACTAACAACATGAAATCTCAGATGTTAAGACACAGGAAGTGTTCCAACAAGCGATCATTTAGACAGAAAAGGTATAGGAGACTCAATCACACAGGAAGTGAAAAGATATTTTAATACCACATGCTTTAAAAGAAAGCAGAGTTATTTGTTTTATTATATCAGAAAAAGTTTATTCAGTGGTAGGGGAAATGTAAGATGATCAGTGCACACAGAAGGTACAACATGGCTCACAGTATCATAATAAATGGCAATATAATGTCCAGTCCAGTAGTGTTCAAAATGTCTGTGGCCAATCAGCTTTATGAGTGAAAAGAGATTGATGAACTGCATTATGACATCCTCTCTATATTCGACCACAAATGATCGTGTGCATAAAATCCACATGCCTTTCCTAATAAATTATCACACTGATTATCCTTTTATAAGTACATTATTACTTTTCTGATCCTTCCTATGAAAAAAAAATCTTAGTGGTCTTCATATTTTAAGGAAGCTTTTGACATCATAAAAATTCCTTTCCATGGGGCAGAAGAGATGGCTTAGCCATTAAGGCGTTTGCCTGCAATGCAGAAGGACCTGAGTTTGATTCCCCAGTGTCCATGTAAAGCCAGAGGCACAAAAGGGTGCATGTGTCTGGAGTTCATTTGCAGTGGCTGGAGGCCCTGTCGTGCCCATTCTCTCTGCCTCTCTCTGTTGCCTCTCTCTCTCTCTCTCTCAAATAAATAAATAAAATATTTTTTTTTAAAATTCCATTCCATGTTCATATATGCAACAAAGCTCAAACATCCTACACACACCCATTGCCTGTAGTTCTTTGACACTCATTATTCCTAAGTCTCTTTCATTGTGGTTTTCTATCAACCAACATAAACTCTAAACCTAAATTGACAACCAAGTTCAATGTTGCAAAGTCTGTTGTTTCAGACAATAACTAATAATGAATTTAATGTCTATAGTAAATGGATTTTCTCATGCTTCATTGGAAGATAATATGATTTTATAATTTTTTCACTTTATTTATTTTATGTTTTTTTTCAGGGTTGGGTTTCACTCTAGCTCAGGCTGAATTGGACCTTACTCTGTAGTTCCAGGCTGGCCTTGAATTTACAGCTATCCTTCTACCTCTGCCTCACCAATGAAGGGATTTAAGGTGTGTGCCACCACACCTGGTGTTGCCTTATTTTTTTTAATATATATTTATTGTCCATAATGAGTTACATTATTTAGTGGGCAAACCATGCGTTGTTATCCCGAATTCCCCAATTCCCCCCCTCCCCATCCATGATCAGTTGATGAGACCATGGCAAGAGGTGTTGCCTTATTTTTAACCAACATAAGATATCAATTTAGATATACACTTATTTTGTGGGGATGCAATATCATCTTTTTGCATTCCTAAAAACTGCTATTTTTTCCAGAACACTTTTCCAACTTTTCCTCTATTACTTTCCTTCCTTCTTCCTTCATCCCCTTCATTCTTTCTCTTCTCATCCCTCTTTCTCTCCCTTCCTCTTCTCTTTTCTCTTCCCTACCCTCCTCTCCTCTATTCTATTCTCTTCTCTTCTTTTTTTTTTAGACACAGCCTAACCACTTACCAGAGGCTGACCTTGAACTTCCAATTCTCTTTTTCACCCTTCAAAGGCCTGTGGCACTAAAGCTAGACAGGTAACCAACAGCTTGCTAATTAGCTAAGAGATCTTCTCAGTGGCTGGTGACCATTAACTGGAATTGGGATCCATGGTAAACGCTTATGAGGACCAAGAACCTGAGCTCCAAGGGGAAATCTCCACTGATAAGAGATCCACAGAGAGGTCACACCCATTATAGTCTCTCCAAATTAACACTGTTTGTCTCAATTAACCTATAATCATCTCACTCTCATTTGGAGATTCTGTTTGTATGTTTCAGAAGGCAGCAAGAACCATGGACAACCAAATCCTACCAACAGGACCAGAGATCTTGCCTGACATCCAGAGGCTTTCCCAATCAAATACATTTCTAGGGTTCAATGGTCAAGGGTATGTTGAGATGTTTCTTCTTAGATTAAAGATTAGTTGTCATATCTGGATCCTGTTAGAAGTAAAAAAAAAGTATTATTTGGATTTTGGAGGCAGTGTGTTCTTCATCTTGGATATGTTACTATGGTTCCTTTTCTAGGTGTTCAGAGCAACTCCTAGCTGTGAGTGGGACCAAGCCAAGAGAAAGTTTGCCAGGGATGAGGCTGGCATACAAGCTCCTCCCCCATTGGAGCCACAGGACCCACAAAATGCAGTGGTTCTTCAGGTGGCAGTGACCATGAAGGAGAAAGTCTAATACCAGGGTACCTGGGTGTGGATGAATTACACTCTGGTGCCTGAAGATTTTTGCAGAAGCCCTGCCAACCTCTGCAAGTTACTTTTATAGAACTCTTTTACCTAGCTTTATTACAGACTGAATAATTAACCGTAAACAAAGATTGAGTTCAATCTGTGGTAGTTTTGATCCACTAGGTAGTACAAGAGCTACATAATCATCCATTTTTGCTTATACTAATAAATCTATCATGAAATAAAATTTGCACATGAAGACTAAGTTCATGCAAGACCTGAAGTCACTGATGAGTTAAATGAAGATGGACCACGGTTCCAGTCTTGCTGTAATATACCTTCTATCTCCTGAACTATCACCACAGATTCATGGAGGGAGCATTACTGACTGAAATATAATTAAGAAAACATTCAGATATTTGAGTGTGCTTATACCTAAAAACCAATAGTCAAATAATGGAACTACTATTCTGGCTAAAGGATTTGGTCCTGACTACCAGGGGATTTGGGCTGTGAGTCCACAGTATAGACAGAAAGAAATATGTTTTGAAAAAGTGTAACCCATGTGGCATTTCACAGTATTAACATATTCTGTTGTTTAAGTAAGCAGAAAATAGATATCAAATTTATTCAGAATACTGTCTCTTGCTATTCGTGAACAGAAGAGTAGCAGTTAGATGAGGTGTTCCCTGAATGCAAAAAAAAAAAACCCACATAATTGAATATAGATGGAGGAAGATATGAACAGTTACAGAAATAAGGACTCAATATTTTGTCCTTAAACTGCTAATTCTCTCCTTTCCTCCTTTCTCTCTTCTCTTTCTTCACTAGACAAGCTCTGTTTTCTTCTATCTCTTATTCACTTCATTTATGCAATATTTCCTGCAAAAGAATTAAAAGAAACTCTGTCTCTCAACATATAAAAAAAGCAACTCAAATTGCATAAGAAAAATTTAAGATCTAAAATGACAAAGTTGCTTAGAAGAAGCTCATAGGGGGGAAAAAAACTTTTGACATTGGGATCATCACATATGTGAGAGGATTTAACATGGAATACTGCATACTTTAAAAGCAAATACAAAAATAAATAAGACCGTATTAAACAAGACAAATTCTGCACTATAAATAATCATCAAATAAAACAGGCAATTATAAGATAGAAGTCAAAATTTGCAAATCATATATCTAATTGTGATGGTTAAGTTTTGTTGGAAACTTGAATTGCTTAGTAATCTTGGGAGGGTTTCTGAAGTTTTTTACAGGAAGATGGCCCTCTCAGTAGGGAACAGGATGTAAGGAGTCTCAGAGAGTAGGCAATTACAAACATCTCTTCCTGGATGTGCAGTGCAAGAAGGAAATTCCAGAGACTCAGAAATCCAACAAGTCTGAGATAGAGTTACAAGTAATCTCTCTATCCCTTGTCTGTTCTGTTGATGTGTATAGAGTGTTGGTCATGGGTTTCTCTTTCTTTGCCTAAATTAAATTGGACAAGAAATATATATTTAATAAATAAGGTATTTGCATTTTGATACTCTGCTATTATAAATTCAAACAAATAATTACTACATACTTGAATCTAAATCTCAATAATTAAAAGTGACAGGTTTGCTATTTATACTTAAAGGAGATGTAGAGAAATAAATAGAAGTTCTAGGAGAGTCTTATATCAGTGAAAAGCGAAAAGTAATTGAGCAATTAGTATACCTAAAATCAATGCATCATACAGGGACTTTTTAATATGTCTGGTGACTATACCTTCTTGAACTTCTTTAATTCTATAAAATTTGAATTTAACAAATAATGTTGGATTTATGATATATTACTTAAATAGAACCAGAAAACCCAAAACATAAAATAACCCAAAATTTGGAAAACAGATGAAGAAACTGATACTGCACAGCATTAAATATCTTAACTAAGAACATACACCTATGTTGTGCATATCAGTTTCAGGTAGTGGCTTTGGGAGATATCTTTCCAAGTAAATTGCATGCTCCACAAGCTTGATGATTTGAGCTCAGTATTCAGAAACCATGTAAAATTATGCATGTCATTGTACACATCTGTATTCCCAGCAGTAGAATAGTAGAGATGGAAGGATCTCTGGGAATTTCTGGCCAGCAAGTCTTGCCTAATTGATGAGCTGCAAGCCCATAAGAAACCCTAACTCAAAAGTGATGGGCAGTGTTCATGAGAATAACATGAGAGATTATCTTCCGGCCTCTACATGCTTGCCACAAATTCATACATGCACCTCCCCACACAAATGTGCATGGAATACACATGCAATACACATTCAGGTGGCAGGCAGGGTGAGGTGGCAAATCCCTTTAACCCTGCACTGGGGAGGCAAAGGGGGGGGTGGCCATCCTGAGAGGTTTTATATAGCATTTATATAGTATTATTAAATTTGTTATCATGCCAAATTTCCTCGAAAAGGAGTTAAAATGAGAACAATGACAAACTGTTTATTTCATTGCCCTATGTATTTGGATTCTATTGTTTATTAATTCAATTAGTGTTTTAAACCTATTTTAAGAAATAAATACAAATATATAGATATATGTATAATGCTTTCAATATTTTTCAACAGTATAACCAATGCAAAATATTATTTTGAGATTTGTTTTATCACTCAAATATGATTTTATAGTGATACATTCTATAAATGTGTGTATAGTTCGTTATTTTTTTCTGCTGTTGATCAATTTTTTCTATGTTTCTAAGTAGCAAGAATTAATGGAGACATTGTTGTTACCAGTGCATTGATTTCTAGTGGGTGACTGCACACAGTGATAATGCATTAGACAAGAAAAAGGTGGTTTTTCTGCATTATCTGTGAGATGCCAGAGCAAGTAAAACAATGACAGCAATATTAATACATCACCTCCAGGAGACAAGAGAAATAAGAAAGCTATTGATTTTATAACAGCTTTAAATCAGGAATAAATCATTGTCTCATGAAGAAAGAGACGTGTTTATTTATTTCCTTACCTGGTATTTTATATGATTTATATGCCATGTGTATGACATGTTCAAATTTTTGCATTTCAGATTTAGGAGAACAAACAGGGGACAAGATAACTTTGAAGTAGGTGAGATGCATTAGAAAGAGCAAACAATAATCATGGCATATGCACACTCATCTCGAAACTTAGTGATGATATTGCCCACATAATGGCAAGTATATTACTCAAACTGCAATTTTATATGGAATATGAGATTTGACCAGCCATATGAGTCATCAATAAAACACCACCAAACAAGCCTAGGTGAGAATTAAGTAAAATATCATCAAGCAGATCTTGATATCCAATAAAATTCACCTAGATATTTAAATCTGAAAATGGAGGGAAGAATAAATTTCAATTTACATGAAATGGAACATAGAAAACATCGATGAGTAAATGTAATTTAAGAAGATTGTGTGAGGAGAGAAAAATTTCTCCAGAATGAGTAAGCTTATTGCAAAATAATACATTGTTTTATACTTTTATATGATAAGTTAAAATTAATGAAAATTATTCTATTGAGTAGAAGGAATATATTTGACACAAGTTTTACTTAGACAGTATTTTAATGTTAAAACATGATAAATAGTAAAAGGATAGTTGAGGAAAAAATACAAGATGACTTGTTTGCAAGCCTTTTATTCACATAATAGTAACTTGTAACAATCAGAGTAATTCATATATTCATAGCTCAAACACAGAGAATGTGAAAGTAGATGCTGTTTTGCCCATCACACTAGACACCCCACAACAATTCTACCTATGTGATCTTGGGCCAGTTTGAGATTCTACCCTTTGCCTTATTGCAACTTGGGTGCTATTTTCTGCATTCCTTACTGATGAACATTTGGCATAAAACCAGTAGGAACTCATAATAACAGAATTGATGTGGTCATTAATTTGGCATGGCATTTTCTGACCAATGCAAGCTTTATGCTCATCGTGTTAACACAGATTTTTTCAATAATTTATATATGTATTTGATTCAGAGGGATCCTCATGTGTAAAATTTGCCTAACATGGATTTTCTTCAGCAAAAAGATAGAGTGGGTGATATATAAAACCCCAAATGTTCAGAGATAGCGACAATTTGAGGGGAACTTATTCTCACTTTCCAGCTTTGCAAAATGCGAAAAGTGACCCGTGGACAATTAACATTCCTGCCTTACCCCACATTGACAAGAATAGCTGCCCTCAGGGTGCTGACTCCAATCCATGGGAAGCTGGACATGTGGCCGTGTTTCCTCACCTGTATATCAGATCATACCTGTGTATTCACCTAGTGTCATAGAAGAGACTTTTTCTGTTGGTGCCTCCTATACCCTATGTTATTAAGCTAGATCTCCATCCCCAGGTAACTGGACCTTTGTGCACAAAGTGACTTGAAGACCTTTTTACAATGTTGAACTTTATTATGTCCTGAGCAAAATGCTAATTCCATGTGTTGTGTAGAAAGATGTATTTCTTACACATTTTCCTTCTGAGCCAGAAGGAAGGCTGCTCTAAAACAGCTGGAAGATTTTCCATAACCAGCATGTGGGAATAGAGTGAAATTTAGTCTTTTCAAGCAGATTTCTTATTTTTTTTTCTTTTAAGCAATGACATATTGTCTCATCAACACATCTAGGATCTTCTATTTTGGAAATGCTTCACTTATCACTTGTGGAGTGTTGAAATGGAACCTATTTTCTTTCCCTGAAGAGAACATTCTTTAGCAAAGACAGATGGTGTCATCTGCTTTAGGAAACTGTCCCTCAAGAAACACTGCCTATTGAGACAAGTATACACTTTGTGTCTGCAAAACATGAATATTTAAAAATCAGAACTTTATTTTTATGCCTGAGTGATAATTTTTGTTGGGCACTAGTAATTTAGCTTTTTGGGCTAACATCCCTAATGAAATCACAGTTAACTTATACAAAGTAGTATACTACACAGAACTTCACCAACTTATTTTGCCTGTTTGACTATATAGAGATGGACTTGTACAGTATCTCACTTCTCTATATTTACTGGCTTTTTTTTCACTTGCTGTTTTGTGATTTGTACTCTGGTGTGTATTTTAATTACCTATCTTAAGTGGAAAAGGGCAAACACACAAATAGATAATTCCACTTCTCCCCAAATAATAATGAAATCAATGAGTCATACTTCTCTTTATCACATAAAATATAACATAAAAATATCTAAATTTTTAAAATATACAATTACTGTTACATTGACATTAAAACATACAGCGAGGAGATATTGTCAAAACATTCAGATAACCTAGCACCTAAAATTTCTGAAAAGAAAATCAATTGATGAAATTCACCTGTCTAATAGAATAAGTGAAACAACTTTAAATTTTCAAATTTAAGTCATTCACATAAAATAATGATTAAACATTTACCTCAAAATATAAATGTTAAAATATGATTTGAGTAAAAATGATAATTTGAAAAACAACGTATGGAAAGTATAAGGGGAGAAAAATGTCAGCATTATCATTTTTAATTAAAAATTTAAACATTAAATTTTAAGGTAAAAAACTAAATTAATGATAAATACATTACATAAATTTTAAGGAAGTATTTGACATTAGAATGCAGACAGAAAAATAACTTTTGTCACCCTATTTTACTTATTTTTATAATAACTTCAATTTAAACACTTTCATTTTTTTCTATTTCTGATATATATTTTAAATAGTTTTAACATATTTAAAATGATTTGTTGTTTTTAATGTACAAAATGACTGTCTATTCTCAGTGTTGGAAATATTTTGTCATATTTCCACTCCTTTTTTAGTTATCTTTAATGTTTAAAACAAATGTTTTCTAATTATTTTTACAATTAATTAATATCATAAAATATGTGATGGCCCAATTGTGGTTTTTTTAAAATTTTTTCTCATCTCACATATCTTTTCAATATTTATATTCAATATTTTTACTAATAAATTAAATTAGTATTTTGACAGTTTCTAAACAATAGCCAACATTGGTTACAATCGAGATGCACATGTATAACATATTTGTGTCTTCGTTCCATTCCATTTCCAGAATTTTAAAACTCTGGCAGGATGGTTGAGTGATGTTGAGACTAAAGTTAAAGTACATGAAAATTTTCTTTCATTATATTTTTTGGTTAGTAAATTGGTGATGATTATATGACATTATCCCAAACTATCTTCCATACATTTTAAATGACCATTTATACCCTTTTCTACATGTTCCATTGTGGTATAAACTCTGCTAAATTTGAAATTAGCTATGCTTGTTTCCTGTGTGTTTTATTCACACTACACCCTTTGTAATGAGACGGTTTATTTTGTAATTTGCAAATTATATGTATATAGAGACACATATAAATAGAAATAGAGGCATATACACAAGTGGCTGAAAAAAAGTAGATAAGGTTTCATTTTTCTCAAATTATACCTACACTCAATTGGGAGATGCTTTATAAAAGATTTTTGTAAGAGGAAAAATAAACCAAATCTGATCCATGCCCATGTGGTAATGTGTAGCCCAATTCAATTATTTGAATAAGCTCAAAGCAATGTCTTCCATGTTACAAATTTCTATTTTCTTTCTCTAAAAGACATATTTTGAGAAAGTGTCATTTCCTAACCAATGATGTGGAAAGCAGCATGAAAATCAATCTGCTAAAATATTCACAAAAATAAATCAAGAGGATTATTGTGTATGCCATCAATAACCACTAGACAACATTGCCTAAAGATTGTGAGCTGATTAAAGTCAACAAATTGCTCCCATCAATATCAAGAAACCTCAGTCCTGAAACACTCCAATTTTACAGAAAAGGAAACTTCACTGACATTGAGAGATTTCCACAGAGATAGAAGAAGAGGTTAGAGTGTCTGGGAACAGCACACCGTTGATGTGAAATCAACATTATGTCGTGGTACCCTACTGAATGCTCCATCTATCAGCTGTATATATCAATGCTGAGCCATGTAGAGAACTGTCCACCAAAACTTATTCAGGACACACGTGCAAAATTAATTGTCATGAGAGCATATTTACCCTGCAGCTTTCTTATTTAGTCTACAGTGACTTTAACTAAGGCTGTTATGTGTATGTTCATCGATTTTCTGAAGTGTCTAGCATCATATTATCTGTGTTCCCGCAATTCACCATGTTTCAAAATATGTAAAAGTAGTGATCACTGGCCCTATCTCACAGTGACGTATCTGAAATGATTGACCTCATGGGTTTGGAAATCAGCCTCTTGATGAGTCATACAAGTATTAATTATGAGGGGAGGATATTCACTTTTAGGATGTTGTTCATAATTTAAATTAATGATGATACAAAAACAGCAAGGGACTCTGGTGAGATCAGGTAAGTTCAGGGTGGTAAGGCTGTAGATTAATTACGGAAATAAGACTCTGTTGACATATCTGTGGCCTTATCACTATTTACAGTGCTTGTAGACCAAGCTGGCCCGTAACTATGTCCTTCTTTCCTCTCTGGGCCTCTTGCATACACTCATCCATCTATAACTTCTTTGTGGTGATCAGAGTTTCTCAGTGCTTTTACCCACAGTTTTCTCACCAAAGTACAAATAATTTTCATGTTCAATTATTACAGATAGCGAGTCAGAGAGTCCCTGTTATGTAGGAACCCATAAAACATAAATAACCAGTCCCTGAAGATGAAATGTTATCACATACTGCTCCAAAGTACTGCATGCACTCTTACCTACCAAGGTTTCTAGTAAATAACAGAGGGATTCCCATAAAAAGATTGTATTTCCATTTGGGGGATATCAGTATCTAAGTCAAACTGAAGATTACCACCATTATTCACCATCAGGTTGACAAATTTAGATAACATACAAAAGTAACGATAGTACTCCATATGACAGGATAAAAAGACACAGAAGAATGTAAAAACTTAGATATCTATAAACTCATAGTCATCAAAAGCTTAAGGGGAAAAGATAATGTATTAAATTGCATGATCATAGACTAATTAAGTAGTCATAAAAAGAAAAGAAAAAAAACTTTTGTATAGTAAGTACAATTGTATGTACATATCTAGCTAATTACATAAAGTAAAATTAAATGTTTAAATTATTCTTAAATGAATTATCAGAAGAGTTTTGGGTGCATAAATATAATCAATAAGCTAAATGAAAGCAACAAAGCTTCATTAATAAAATACATAAGCATAAATTCATTAAAATTATGCAAACTGATCTTCTAAACAAGTATACAAGGTATGTTTATTGGTAGGGATTAGTCATTTTAAAACTCTAAAAAGTAATATGTATAAATTCAAACAAACCTGTATTCAGATATAACAAAAATGAGCCTAAACCCTCAGTAACAACATTTGAGTCAGTAGAACCCGGCTGAAGACTGGCCTATCCATGATCCCCTACCACAAAGATTGATACAGATTGCCCACGGAGGAGGATATCCAGCTGACTGGGGATGGGGGGGGGCAATGAGGAATTGGGGATAACAACTCATTGTTGGCCCACTAAACAATGTAACTCATTATGGACAATAAAAAAATGAGCCTAATTTGTAAATATATGATTAGCAGAATAAAAATGAGAAAAGTATATTAGCATAGACATGGTATTCCTCTTAGAAATATTAAGAACTAATATGCACTCTTCTCAAAATCTAACTACTACTAGATTGATATAAATAATCAGGAGGCAAGACTTGGTTAGGAAATGACATGCAGATGTGAGAGTTCTGTGTACAATGTTCAAGAAGTGTGAAATATTGACACACATCTAGAGTTGCAGAATCTGTAAGAGTTCTGCCATAGCTGCCCAAGTATTTTCTGTACACATGAAGATGAGAACTTTATATCTTTTTTATACCCATGATTTATAATAGGTACCATCTACAAACCAATAAAGTGTTTTAATTAGAGCCTTAATTTAAGAAGTATTTTGTATCCATGCATATAATTAAATTCATAGATATACACATTAGCATTTTACAATATCAAAAGGTTAAATGAAATTTCCCATATTTTTGTGTTCTTCTCAGGGCTTTGTATATATAAATAATTTCATCTTGAGAAAGACCCTCTTACTAAATAGCTTTAGACATAAGATTCAGCAGAAAGAACTAAGGCTGAGAAGCACAGTCATTTAACTTCTGCACAAAAGAAGCAGAACACACCTCTAGTCACCATGAGTCTCAATCTCATTTCTTAACCACTGAGAAAAAAGTTGATCAAGAAGGTGAGTTATGAGCAAGTTGTGACATTTTTTTGTAATATCACATTACATAATAGTTGAAGTGAATTAAATTCAGATATATGTATTAACCTTGGTTGTTTTTATGTGGAGGGAAGAGAGAGAAGAAAACTTAGAGGAGCAAAATTTGAAATCCTGCTAAATATCAATGACACAATCTGTAGTGTTGAATAGAAATGACATTAATGGAGCAAAGTAGTATAAAGCAGAATATATAATTTTGAAAGTGTACAGAAGGATTTTAATGAAATTCTTATTTTTTAAATAAACACTCAAAAAAGAGTGATTCTTATACATATAGGGAATGTTTCCAAAATTTATGTACTCAGAATATAAGAGTGCTGAAAAAGAGGAAGGAAAAAATTTCAATGCATTAAAGGAAAGCTGAAAAGATTCCTGGTGTTGAGTTTAGATTATAAGCAGTGGTTAACAACCTCTCATCAACAGATGAATTCATAAGAGATGGGGATGTCTGACATGCTTACACTGAAACCCAAATCAGGGTTATCTTCAAACAAAGGCTAAACCATATACAATATGTTTATATACTATAGGAGGATGGATGAAGTAAAAATAAGACTTAGCAAACAAAAATAATGTAGAATTCCTGGCCCTCAAGCAATAAGCATATTTCTTAAAAAAAGACTCTCCCAAAGGCAAAAGCATATTTGAGGAATTCCTAACTTGCAGTGTTTCCTGGATGTGAAGACTTGTGGGCAGCTGCATAAGAATTAAAGTAAGAGAACGACCAAATCAAAGAATATTAAAACCTTTTCCATCTCATTAGCATCCAAACGAAAGGCAAACAAATAGAAGCAAATAGATCTCTTCCTGCAAACAGCATAGCTTAAAGTATGCAAAGAAAACTCAATGGTTTCATATCAAGTTTTCTTTTGCTTCTTCTCATTGTCTTTATTAATTTGTTACATAAAAATAATTTAAACTATTATTTCCTTAGACTTTTTTTTTCTTTTTTTTATTGTCCATAATGAGTTACAACATTTAGTGGGTGAACAATGAGTTGTTATCCCCAATTCCCCGCTGCCCTCCCCTCCCCACTCTGCTGGATAACCTCCTCCATGGGTCGTCTGGATCAGTCCTTGTGACAGGGGACCATGGATAGCCTAGTATTCAGCCAGGTTCTCCTGGCCATGCCTCTGGATAATCTCCTCCACCAGGGCTCTCACAATGTTTTTTAAGAATACAGTCCGCTGTTTTATCCTACAGTTGTCTTGCTTTGAACTTGAAATCCTGAATTAATTCCCCTTACCTGCAATTTTATTTATTTTAACAAATGTTTTCTCATCATTTTATAACCTTAGCCTCTAAAACGTATGTGAGTTAATATAATTATTTCTTAGCTAACATTGCACATTACAAACTTTGGGTGAATGTTTATATGAATCTATCATCTATAAGTTATCTATCTAACATCTATGTAGTTAGCTATCTACCTATCTAATTTGAAGCATATGTACATACCAATCTTACATAATAAATAAATAAATCTTACATAATAAATATATGCATTTGAAACATTCTTTCTTTGTTTCATTTTCTTTCTTCTTTCCTTCCTTCCTTCTTTCCTTCCTTTATTTCTTTTTTCCTTTCTTTCTTCCTTTCTTTTTTTCTCTTTCTTTCTTTCTATCTATCTATCTATCTCTCTATCTATCTATCTATCTATCTATCTATCTTTCTTTCTTTCTTGCTTGCTTTCTTTCTCTTTCTTTCATGTTGGAGATTATACTCATGGCCTTGAATAGATTAGAATAGATTAGATAAATTCTCTAACACTGCGTTGTCTCCTCAGCCCTATTTAACTTATTTACTATTATATGACACAAAGTATTGCTAAGTTATCAGGTTTCCTTAGATTGATAATAGCCCAGGCAGACTTTAAATCTTTTACCCCCCCCGTCTCACATTCTCAAGTACCAGTATCTTAACTTTAAAGGTAATCATCACTGCTTTCAGTTGAAAATACTATACCTAAGCAAACTATTCTATATTAGCATTCTGAAACTAAAATATAAGATAGAAAACATTGAGTATTCATCTTTTTACTTATAATAAAAATGACAAATGATCTGTATTCCAAACACATATAGCATGGTTTTAGTATTAACAATGTGAATTTAAATAATAGAGAATAAACATACCATACAAAATGGAGGCAGTCAGTACTTGTTAATACCATACCCTATGTTTTTTTTTTCTGCAATGAAGTAAGCAAGTAAACCTTATTTCTATCTACAACTAAACTATGGAATAAGAACACTTGGACAACTGAATCAAAATAATAAGTCCAAGCACCTATAAAAAGTTACCTTTCAACACACATACATACACCATTCAAAAGCAGATGATGAAGGTATAAACTGTTTCTGTCATAAATGATATCTCTCAAATAGTGCAAGACTGGAATGGTAATCTGAAGTCTTAAAATGTTAGAGTTCTTACAATCAATTGCTTTTGTTAACATATCACTCTTACTAAGACAAGTGTGACATATGGTCTCACAGGGATACTTAAGGTCTGGTTAGCACATCTACAGTTCACTCACTGAAGATTTACAAATCAATTTGAAAGTATCATGTAATTATCCTAAATTCACCCATATCAGCTGAGAAAGAGAGAGTTGACTGTCAATTTCATGCTGGAAACTGCTTCAACAAGAGTTCCTCATACAGGATATGTCCTCTGCCCTCATAGCCTTTGATTGGTCTGTGTAGAGGAGAGGAGATTGGGACACCTAAACACTCCACAGCTCCCTGAGACCTAGGCATAGACTTTTACAGCAACTCAATCACTGGTCAGTTCCACCCTGGACCTATTGTTCTTTGTTCTCTTCCCTCAGGGATTAATCTCTATGGTGTTCCCACTATGGTTTCTTTAGTAATCTCACATCTCAGAAAACCACCTAAGAAAACAAGGACAATAACTTTTATTACATTTTCAAAATAGCTTTCATTTGTTGCACCAAGCATTAGCTAAAAACGCTATAAGTATTTAATGGCAAAATATTGATAAAATTCTAAAAGTACTATGATTTTTACTATGGGCAATGTTAACTTTGTAAATATTTCCTTATTCAAAATTTGTGTTTATAGAACCAAGAAAAATCTAACGTATTTCAAACAACTATATAAATTATAGGTATAGTAACTAAATTATTAATTCCCAAAATGTGTTAAAATGCATGACAGTTTGGAGGAAAGAAGGGGTGCTAAATAAATCAATGGTGATTTTAATAAACTAGAAGTTTTTGGTCCTAAATCTGTCTGCAACTGATCTGAATTGCAATTACCTGTCAAAAATTCATCCATCATCACAAGCTCCAAACAAACTCTCTTGGCAGCAGATGTTTGAGGAAAGCTATTTCATATGGCAAATTTTTCTTGTGGTTTATAACATCCTCAGGAATGACAGAAATTTTAGAGAACATTGCAGTACAACTCAGCAATAACCTGCTAGGTACAAATTTTTTTTTACATAGTTTATATAATTTCTAAAAGCATGCATTCTACATAAACTATTCATGAATTAATACTTTGTATCCCTATGTTTCTTAATAATATTTATAATCCATAATTACAGAATTTTGTTTTTAACAAAAATGTATTTAAATATGTAGATATGAATAAATTAAAATGAGACTTTTCTAGTATGGTTTATTGCTTTTACATAAAATAAACTAAAACTATTAGTAATTTGTATTCTTCATTGGTAAAAGGAATATTGAGAAGGTCTATTATAATCTATAATGGGCTTCATAAAATAAAACTTGACCTGAGTCATTTAAAAATACCATACTATTTTTAACTTTTTTTTTCTTTTCGCATAGTTTTTGAAAATTATGTTGCTAGTTTAAAAATATTTTTCTGTCATATTTATATTATTATTATTTTTGTTGTTTTTGTTTGTTGTTGTTGAAACAGTTTCCTAAAAATTATAGGCTGGACTGGAAATTGCTGTATAGTTGCAAACTCCAGGATCTCCAGCCTACTCCTCCTGGGTACTGTTCTAACAGGCAGGTAATAACAAGATGAACCTGAGAAATGCATTTCTAACTTTTATATAACACTTGTACCAAGCATATTGCCTTGGGAATAGTGTATTTTCATCACTATTGGCACATGGAATTTAACCACATGTTAAACTGTACCAATATGTTTTGTATGCCATACTACCTGTGGTCATATTCTGCCAAATTTTTAAGACATATCCATTAAAACACATTTTTTACAGAAAGCTTCATGGTCATAAATTTTGGCTTAATAACCAAAATATTATTATATATAAACAAAATAACTCAATATACACAAAACCATTACTAATCAAATATGATTAATTCAAAAATTCAAAAATATAATAAATATAATATTATAATAAATTTTATTATAATAAAAATATAATTAAATATAATAATTCAAAAAATGTCATATCTAGTCGTGTTTAGGGAAATATGCTTACACAAACAAAAAATCATGTCCTCCATCATCTCAGGTCATGTTGGTGAAATTAGGTTGTCCACAGATCTCATTGCTTTCTGAAAAAATATAAACAGAATAGAAGAAACAACCCTAACTTACCATTTGGGTCCCTAAAGAAACCGTTAAGGAAGGGTAGAGATGAGCAAAAGAGTTACCTCCACAACACATCTGATATTCTTTGGAAGGAAACAGAAATAGATAATGAGGATGCCCAAAACAGTCCAAAGTGGAAATCTGGAGACTCATAAGAGCTCAACAATAAAGCTGACTTAAAATTCTCCACCATCATTCAGGGAAATCTGTGAAAGAGGTGGTGGAAACAAAGTAAGAGTCATGGTGGGGGAGAATATCCAGAGACATAGAGACATTGCCCCCTCAACAACAAAAATAACAACCCCCACACACAAATGTGCTAAAGTTCCTGCAATTCATAACTCCCATCCCATAGATAATTCCAGCAATCCCACTGTGAAGGGTCCTCAGTGAGTTGGGGCCTGAGAGGAGAGAAATGGGGGTGCCAATACAAGATTTGTTGATGCCGTGTGTCTAATTATTAAAAATAAATAAATTCAAAAAATCTTGTTCTATGAATTAATAAAAGCACTACAGAAATTTCCAATAAACAGTGGGAAATGTTAAAATAAAATATTTTTAATGCTAAGTGTTAGCAGCTTGAGAACATAATAAAGTATAATTATAATTAAGTGTAATCCAATGCGTAGTAAAAGTGAAAATGAACACGACTGATCAGAGAATATGCAGAAAGTATAAAAAAATTTGAAATGACAACTTTGTTGATATAGATGCAAGTTACTACAATTACTTTGGGAAAATATTGGGCAATTTTATATTATTTCATTTCTGCTTTGTTTAATAAGGGCAAAGTCAGACAATCTTAGCATCATATCCAATTCTAGCCTCTTATGAAAAAATGCATATGTCTACAAAACAATGACAAAATAAGAACAAGACACCAGCATAACTCAGAATGGTTCCAAACTGGAGCCTGACTGTTTATGTGTTCAAAAGAATCAATTAACAAAGCAAATGGGTTATAATTACATGTAAATTGCAAGGAACAAACTACTGGAGCAGGAAACCAGTCAAATGAATCTCATATACTATGATAAGTGAATGAACTTTTTCTCATCATAGAAAAACTGGCTGACTCTAATTTAATATTACTCTAAATTAAATGAAAGTCATCTGATAGAAAAAAACAAAAAGAGTGAATATATCCTAGACAATTGTAATTGATTGATTGAAAATAAACATAAGAACAATTCTTAAGGTAATAGTAATATCTTTTGGATAGAAGTTTAGGTTATAAAGGTAGATTTGCCTGCCATAATTCTTGCCTATTATACCTGTAGGATATTGAATTCTACTTCCTGAGGTGAGTGTGCTGATATTTAAGGAAAGTGAAAAATGTACTTAGAATTATATTGAAATTGACAAAATTATAAATTAATATTAACTATGAAAAATGATAATAAAAGAAGTATTATAAAGATCATATTTCAACATTTCATATTTTCTCATTGCTTGACAATTTAGTAATATAATTTTAAGGAAAAATAGAAGTAATATGGACCTAGGGCAATTGTGTTTTCATTAAGTGAAATACCTTCATTTTTCCAGATCCCACTACATTTAACAACCCCTAGAAATTATATAGCAACATATATAGAAAGCCTCTTAAAATGAGGAAAAGGAAGGTAGACAATGTCCTAGGGACTTTGTAAATAAGAATGGAGCAGTCAGTAAAATATCTAGTTTTAATTATAATCTTGTTTTTAATATGAGTGACTGTGTGTTTGTGTGTGTAAGAGAAACAGAGAAAGTTAGGTAGAGAGAGAGGAGATGATGATGAAGAAAGAAAGAGTTTTGAATTCATATGTGTTTGGAGATTTGTAAGTTCATGTGTGAGTTCAGACATGTAAATAACATTTTAATATGCTGGTGTACTAAGATCAAGGGACAACCTTGGATGTCAATCACCTTGCCTTGCAAGTCGTTAGATGCAGACACTATGATTGTTCACTACTGTGCACAGCAGAGCAGCTGGCTCAAAAGCTTCTAGGGGTTCTCCTCTTCAGCTTCTTACCTCACCATAGAAGCACTAGGTTAACAGACAAGTATTACAGTGTTCTGATTTTACATGGTGCCTGGGGATCTGGTCTCAGATCCTCATACTTGAAATTACAAACTTGACAATCTCCTGAGCTCTAACTATAATCTTTAGTATAGAACACATAGATCTCTGAAAATCAGCATCCCTTAAATAATAATTTTAAAAAAGGTTTTCAAAAATCTTCAAGAAAAGTCTGTATTTCTTAGCAAAATGATAGGGAAAATTGTGAAATAACATGGAAAGGTATTTGGCCATAATCATCCTAATCCAATGAAATACCAACAAAAAATCATCACTCTCTCCAATCATGGTTTGTCCAGGAAAATGAGGAATAGATATCTCACCCACTACCTGGATCTGTGGATGCATTTATGCTCCAACAAGAAATGTATATGAAGTGGTGAGCATGGCTGACATTTACTTAGAATTGGTTGGACAGAACATAGAATCTAAAAAAGAAAAAAAATGAAGCTAAAACAAGCTGAAGGAAGAAAGGAAAATATAGTGAAAATCAATAAAAGTGAAAGCAGAAAATGGAGAAAAAAATTAAAAAGAGTCCCCAAATTAATACATTGAAAATAAGGATTGTGTTTCATGTCAGTGGTCTCTGTTTACTCCAACTGTCGTTGATCAGTTTCCCCTGGCCGCCTATGCCGTGCCTTCCAGCACTACACTAACTGCCTTCTGGGGGCTGGATACCATTCCGGACGTTGAAGGGTTTCTTGATGCTGATCGATGCAGTCTGTGGTTTCTTCAGTAACAGGGTTTTGCCTCAGGCCTGGGGAAAGCACTCAAGAGCTTTGACAGAATTCTTTCTTGTTGTTGGAGCCTCAAGGGTCACTTTGGTCAACATCTCAGTGAGGGAAGGAACAGGTGGTTGGAGCCAAGGGTTGTTAGACTGATCTAATTGTTCACAGGCTTAGACTCTCTCCCCTAACACTCATGGCCCCTCTTGCCAGTCGACTCCCACTACTTTCTCAATAGGTTACTGCTCGTGAGGATTTTATGTTTTTGAACCTAATATGGTTTATCCTCATGCTTAAGCCATTCCCCTCACCCCATCCCTTACCCCTCATTCATAACGTCTCACTTCTTTCTACTACTCTGCATAAAGAAAACGGTTAAGCACCAAATATGAGGGAGAATATGCGGCGTTCGATTCTCTGTTCTTTTGAGTGATCACTTAGTAAAATCTGCTCAAAGTCAGACCATTTTTTCCTAAATTTTGATGGCCGCACTTCCTAATGGGAGAGAACAGCAAACCAAGAAAGAAGCACTTGTGTAATGGGGAAGCCTGTGTCTGGGAGAGACAATCAATGGCTTTTAAATCGGCCAAATTTTCCACTCAGTGAGGGGGAGCCCTTGTCTGAAACTTGGGTTGCAGGGCGATAGGCACCAGATCCCATACTCTTGGGCTCCCAAGACAAGATACAATATGGGAGCAATTGACAGGGAGGCTACTAAAAATAGAATCTAAGTAATCCAGAATGGTGTATATTTGTTAAACTACACTGACGTCACTCCCTGATGGAGATTATGTTTGTATTTTTCAGGATGCAGTGAGAGAGCTGGGGCCCATCTAACCCTACCAACTGACTGTAGGCAGATAGCTGAAATTGAGAGGAGCCACCACAGTCATACCATGGAGGATCCATATGGAACCCCACAGAGAATGTCGGGATGAACAAGGGACCCACAGCCACAGTCATTCAATCAACACAGGATAAGCCAGGGTGACAGAAACCAACAATTTTTGACACAAACACCCCTAAGCTCACAACATTAAAGCAGCCTTAATACTCACCCACCACGACTCAGGGAACTGAGCGGAAGAGGGGGCGGAAAGATTGTGAGAGCCGTGGTGGGGGAGACGATCCAGAGGCATGGCACCCCTCAGTAACAACATACTAGGGCCAGGAGAACCTGGCTGAATACTAGGCTATCCATGGTCCCCTGTGACATGGACTGATCCAGATGACCCACGGAGGAGGATATCCAGCCGGTTGGGGAAGGGGGAGGGGGAGCATTGGAGAATTGGGGATAACGACTCATTGTTTGCCCACTAAATAATGTAACTCATTATGGACAATAAAATAATAGAAAATAAGGAAAGGATGATAAAACTATCAAGAAATGCAAAAACTGACATAAATCAAAAATATGGAATATTAAATAAAGTACAAAACATTAAATAAATCATTATTGTTATAGCTTATACTTTTATACTTGAGAATAATATCATACTCATAACATTATCCACATAGAATAAACGGACAAATTTAATCAAAACCTCAAACTATCATTATTTTTAACCTAACTATTCCTGTATTCTCTTGTCATTGTTTGAATCTGAATTGTTCTCAGGAGCCTGATGTTTTGAGTATGTGGTTCACAGCTTATTCAGAAAGCTGTACAGCCTTCAAGAGGTGGGTGCTTGTTGAAAAATGAAGCAATGGAGTGGGAAACATTAGGAGATTATAACCTAGACCTGACCTGAGTCTGTTCATTCAGCTTCATGGCTAATCGTATGAAAAGTGTCTTCACTTCCTTGGCCTGTGAAAGCAGCTCAACCCTGACTTCCCACCAAAAGAGACTGAAGTCCTTTTAAATTGTGAGCAAAAATACAGCGTTTTTTCCATTAAGATGTTTCCATAAGCAAAAGTGACACAAAAAAAACTTCTAATTAGATTTTAATATTTTAGTACTTTTGTGAAAACTGTTATGAATGAGCATACTGTAATTTGATCATATTTTTCGCCATAATCTTCTGCCGTAATCCCTCCCCTGCCAACTTCCCACTGAACCTCTTCTTAAAACTCTTTATGGAAAAAAAAAATGCCTAAGCCCTCATATTTTTCCACACTGGAGCATTGTGCCGAATATTCTTGAATTAACTATATTTTTGTACAATGTTTGTGAAGAAAAAAATTACCTACCGAATAATTTTATATGTGACTATCATTCTGACATGCTGACCAAAGTATTTTCAAAAGACAAAAGTAGACCAATATTTTTTATGAAATTTGTGTTTCTTGAGAAAGTCAAATACAAAGATATAAAAATTAATATCCTAGGTGAAAAGGGATTTCTGTCACTATGTGAGGCTTATTAAACAATGAAAGGGTGGTTAAACAGTGAAGATTAATCACAATAAAACCCCTTAACTTGCTAAATAAGACAAATCATATAATCACAAAGAGTTGCAGTAAGCACATTTAATAATATCTATCACCTTCATGAGGAACTCTCTCAGAAGACCCAGGTGAGAGTAGAATTCCCTACATTTCATTAGCAAGATATTCCAAAAACCTGAAAGTTACCATTAGATTTGCTACTAAAGCATTAGGTGTGTTTCCTTGGATATCAAAATGAGGCTAGGAGATTTATTATAATTATTTAAGAATTCAAGTTGTATAATCTGTGATCAATGTATAGGCAGTAAAATAAATATAATATATACAGATGTCAAAAGAAGAAATAAAACTGTCACTATTTTTAGATGACACAGAAAACCTAGATAGCCTACAGTGAAATCTCTGATGATTACAAAGTGAATTCGGTCAACTTTAAGAAATAAAATCACTTAATCAAGCTTAATTTTATATACTATAAGTAAACATGAAGAAATAAAATAGCTACGCCATACAAAATAACAAAAAAGTACAACATGTATAGCCATAGAAAAACATATTTCAGAATGCAAAATGCAAAATCCTGATGAAAGAGGTGAGAAAGTACTTACATAAATCAGGACACATATCGGCTTCTCCCAAATTTATCAGTAGAGGCCATGACACTCCTCATTTCAGATTTTATTTTTGTTGGTTTTGTAAATATAAAACATATTTTAAAAGTTGCATGAGAACTATTAAGATCTTAGAATTTCTAAAATAATCTTTGAACAAATAAAAATGAGATTCATTGTCATAATACTAAAGCCTACTAAATAGCTAGTCAATATAATGCTTTAATGGTCTGGCATTAGACATTTATCAATGAATTAGAACTGAGAAATCAGACACAGATAGGCAGAATTGTCAATAGCTTCCATTTAACTAATTTGATAAAATAATTCAGTGAAGATATGATTGCATATAAAGAACAGTTTTGGAGTAATTTTAAAACTGTGATACTCTTAATCTGTAATTTCATGCTTGTCACACATAAAAGAAAACTCTGCAAACTTAATTTTTTCAATAGGCCTAAAAGTGGACAAATATCCATATGTTTATTCTTAAGTTACATTTTTTTATCAATAAGATTTGGCTGGGGAGAAGACTCAGAAGTTAAAGGCACTTAAAGTAACTAAGACATATCCAAATCATAACATTACTACTAATTAGTATTACAAAGCAAATAATCCACATAGTCAAAGTTTGTGTATATCAAGGAGCAAACCATGCTGTGAGTAATAAAAGCATGCCCTAAAGGTTGGTACATTAAATTGTTATTATATAACTTTCAAGAGATGTCTAATTATAGAAACAGAAAATGATGAGTGACTGCTATGGTTGGGGTATAATTAAGAATTTAATGTTTGGGTGAGGGATGTGGCTCAATGGATAAGGCACTCGCCAAACATGCATACCTGTTTCAGAACCAAGAATGCCTAGAAAAACTGGGTACTGCAGCACTTGTCGTGAGAATGACAGAATGAATCTTGGGCAAGATGGGAGTTTCAGACAGGAGAATTCCAGGAACTCATTCATGGGCCAGACAGCCTGCAAAGCTCATAGAGATAATTGGCTTCAATCCTGGCCCAAGGAAGACGACAAAAACTGGTAATGAAGACGTCCTCTGACCACAGCACTGTGGTACATGTGTGCCTTTCCACACACATGTGAAAACACATGCACACAAATAATTCACACATACAATAACAAGAGAAAAAACGTGGGTACTGGTAAAAGGTAACAGCCAAAAGAATATTCAGGATTCTAGATTTGCTTTGTGCCTGTAATCATCAGAGTAATGAGTAGATGGGTTGCATGTTGGCAGGTGAGTGCATAATGGCCATGTAGGTACTCTCTGAGATATTCTTAGAAATAGCAAGTAAATATAAAATTATCTTTGATTGGCATAGTTTGCTAATACATGTGCAAAGTGAAATAACATAGTTAAATAAATAAGGCCCCTTCCTTCAAAAGAGTCCACAGATCACCTGGCCCAATCTCAGTGGCTGTAATCTCTCTAACAATTGTATATTAACAGACAGAAGTTTCAGCCCAGAGAATTTTTTCTGTGCCACCTCCATCTGCTCACAACTGACCATTCCTATGCAATGCAACCCTGCACAAGTTCTCAGGACACAGACAGGCATAACATAGCAAGCCTCTCACAAAACTGTTTCTGGCGCAGTCCTGAAAAAAGTTGTTTTTGTTTTTTTTTCTCATCCTCATAAACCAAACCTCTCAGTCCATAATCCTTATTGCATTCAGGTCTTTTAACTCTGACCAGAATGATGCATCAAGCTGTACTCACAGCATTGCAAGGTGTCTCTAAAGCCAAGGATTCAAATCCATCCATTTTCTTTCTCCTGCATATCAGTTGCAAAATGCCAAAGCCACAGAATCAGGGTTCTAGCAGCAACTAAAGATCTCACTCTCTGGTATCAAAACTATTGTAACTAACTTCTAGTTGCTGCTCAGACATTACCCAACCAAAAGTGGCTTGTGGAGGAATGGGTTTATTTTGGTTTACAGACTCAAGGGGAATCTCCATCAAGGCAGAGAAAATTATGGCATTAGCTGAGAGGTGGACATCACCTCCTGGCCAATATCAGGTAGACTGCAGAAGCAGGAAAGTGTGTCAAAAACTAGTAACGGTAAGTTGCTATAACCCCCATAAACCTGTTCTCAACAACACAGCTCCAACAAGGTTCCAATACGCAAAAGGCCATCAGTTGGAGATCTAACATTCAGAACTCATTTGTTTTTGGGGGACACCTAGATAAAACCATCACCCCTGTATACGCAGTGTAATGCTTAAATTAGAGTAACATATATCTCCTCAAACATTTAACATTCATTTATAGTGAAAGTATTTAAAGATTTTCTTCTAGCTATGTGAATTATACAATATATTCTCATTATCCATAGTTGCCCTACTATGCAATAGAACACTATATTTTCTTGCCCTTTCTTAAAAAAAAAATCTTTCCTATGTACACACCAATATTTACTCAGCTATGTTTAATATTTGTTCTCTCCCCTACCTAGACCCAGTTAATTACTATACTATTACTATGTTAAACTTCTAATATAGAAATGTTTTCTTTAATATATATATATATATATATATATATATATATATATATATATATATATATATATTAGTAATAACATATACTACTTGTCTTAACATGCCTGAATTGTTTCACTAAACATAATGGTCTTTATTGCTGTTCTTTTTTTTTTTCAAATGACAAAATTTCATCCTTTTAAATGTTTCAATCCTAGTCCATTCTTTATGGCTGTTGAATAAGATACTATTTATGAAATTTGACCAAGAATAAGATAATGTGAACATTATTTTCTACCTATCACTAAAATCTATTATCCACATATCACTAAAATCATAAAGTCTTCTGTAAAATATTTCTCATTTTTCAGCACACTAAAATGATGCTACTACTTCAAATGTAATATAACAGTTGCCTACAAAGCTAACCATCACCTTAGTTCACAATCTAGTTATCATATTATCATACACTTGGGCAATTACCTAAAAGCGGTTGACCATGCATGTGAACAAAAAGACCATCACATGAAAGTTTATAACACATTCATTCACAACTTCTCATACTTAGTCCCATTTAAGATGGCTTTTGATTGGTTTAATTGATAATGGTAACAACACACAATATTCTAAATATTTTTGTTAAAGAAAAAGAGCTATAGTGCTACTGAAAAACATAAAGGAAGCTAAAATAGACATCAATTAGATAAAAAGGGGTCAATCTGGTGACAATCAGTATGATTACAACCATTTGATATTCTGGAATAAAAGAAAAAAAAATGTAGAAGCAAGAAAGTTCCAGTGGTACCTGGGAGAATTCAAGTACAAGGAATTTTCAGTCACCAGAAGTATTCTAAATCTCTCAAAATGCTTGCTACATACCACTCAGAATAAACTGTTAATTGTTAAAAGTTATCAAGAAGATACATTGTAAAGCTTTGAGACTGTCTTACAACAATGATCCACAAATTTCATCATCTGGAGAAGTTGGGGATGAGGGTTCTTGATTACACCCAGCCTGTTGCTTCCTCTTACCCAGAATTTTCAAATTCAAATGATAGGATCTGGAGCAAAAATTTGTACTTTTATTCAGTTTTCTGGTGAAGATGATCATGCTGTTGCTAGGATTACACCTTTAAAAACACTGTTTAAGGAAGCAGGAATCAGTGGCAGATTTAAGAGAAAAAAGGGAGATAAATATCAAAGAATTTATAATGTCACCTATGATTATTAGTGCAATAAAATTTATAAGAAATGGACACTTTCAATTTTCATGCTTCATAAATAACTCCCACATTATAATTATAATACTACATATCAAGCTATATATAATTGCATATACAAAAATAGTTACATATATGTGTGAATATACAGACTCACATAAATTTATATATATATATATATACATATTACTATAATTTGTAGCAATGCAGTAACTTCTGATATAATGCACTGATAAAGGAAATTAAATGGGAGATAACATGTATTAAGATAGAGAATAATGTTGCAGTCCATTGTTTTACTGTATTTACTCTTTAAATGAATCCTAAGATTAGCCAAGAATTTTAGAATTATGTAATAAATTCATAGAAGAAAAATTGAGGATTTCAATAGTGTACTGTGTTTTTATATGATTTCCTATTCTACAGATATAAATATACACTAAAGTTGCTATGTAGACAATAGCAAGTGATAACATACAGTCTCTACATAAATGGAAACATGAAAGAATTTATTTTGACTTTTGATATTTACATTTGAAGTATTTAGTAGTCTGTGGTATCCTGCTAAAGGGGCATGGAGGATATAGGGTTTTGCTGAGTCTGGCAGGCTTCCGGGACTATCTCCTGTTAAGTAAGTCGAGGCAGTCTGAGGACCCCAATAAATCTCAGCGAATCCTGGACACTCCAGCCCCCAAGGCAGGCCACAGCTGTGCCCTGAGACAAGCAGGCAATTCAAGGCCTAAACTTAGTCCAGCTGCAATAACAAACCTAAACAATAAGGCTACATTTCCTCTGCTGACTCCATCATTCTATACATGTCTATATACATGTATAGAGTCACATATGCCCCTCAATTTATCTATGCAAAATAGGTGTCCATAGGGTACTGGCCCCTACTAATCAAGTCATGAGATGTCTACAGATCCTGCCCCTACCAATCCCCTTGCTGCCTATGCTCCTACCTCTGCCTTTTTCTCTATATAAACAATTGTTATCTATACAATAAACGAGGACTGCCCACTGCCGTGTTCTCCCAAGAGTCATCATCTCTCGCAGGCTCACAGCTATTCCAAGCCTCTGCTCACCCAGCTCTGTGGACGAACAGGGAGTTGATGCATGCTGCAACTTCCCCACTAACCCACGGACCCACAGTAGTCAAAAACACTGAGTAAAATAATTATAGGAACCTTTTTTGATGCAATGAAAATGATCACCATGTTTTATAGTAATATTAGAATACCAACAGAGGCCCAAGAAGTAATGCCATGGAAGAATGTGTTAGGATGATAGTCTACATACTCACCTACCCTTAAATTTGAACCATGTATTACAAAACCAGAAAATGCCTATAAAAACCATCAAGTAAAATTTATACAAACATAAAGTAATTATTACGCATGTATAATAGAAATGCTGACACAAAGATGTCACAGTACTTTTCTTCTAAGTGACACGATATCACAATTCTCACTGTGGCTGTGGGTGGTATCAGCATAAATGCTGGGAAACACATGACATACTTTTCATAGTTTAAATTTGGAGAAATAACCTTACAACCATCATCTAGTAAATTATGAATTAGTTACACACTAATGCATCTTATCACATTATGAAGAAACATGTGCTCATAAAATTTTGTAGGATATTAATTAAATTACTGCAGTGACAATATGTCCATCAGAAGAAGTCACAGGATGGGAGAGTGTAGTGTGATGTGTTGACTTCCCCCACAGGAACTAACTGGTACATTCCTTTACCCACAGTGATTACTGATTCCTCCCACTGAGAAGGGCTTTCTTGAGAATGGAGTTGAGGAGAAGAGACAAAAGACGATAGATAACCTGATGAGATAATGCCAGGTGCAGTCTCAAATTATACTTCCAAAACAAAACAAAAAGGCGTGAAAATATCATAATATGACCATAGAATTTGCATTTGGATATAAAAATGTTAACTACATATGTATACATAAATTTGCCAGCACATACACAAACATGCACCATCAGATATTTGTAACAGTTTATAGGGTGGAAAACTAAGCCAAAAGTCATCATAATATCATAAACATGAAATACCATCTGCTATTGCTGGAATATAAGATTAACATAAGCAGTATCATGCCACTTATGTATACTTAAAATATTGAAAGAAGGAAAATGCTAAAGACAAAGAAAAACAGGAAATTTATATGAAATTATTTTTGAAACATCTGGAGCACAGTACAATAACATGACTTTGAGGACCACTGAAGAAATGTGAATACATTGACTTGGCAATCAGCTGTGTCATACAGTCTAGCAAATCATAAAATGTAACTAACTTAACACTTTTAGGAAAAAAGAAGCAAACAAAACTGAGTTTTTCAAAATGTAATTAAAATTACATTTAACATACTGTACAAGTTCATTAAATATTTTATAATAAATTTCTTCTTAATAATATTGAAATTTTAAGTTGTTTTTAAAGACTCATAAGGTTACAATTTGAAAGTAAAATAAGAATACATTCATACCATTTTAGATAAAATTATATGTAATGCCAAGGCATTAAAAACTATTAGTGAATAAAACTTTTTTAACATTTTTATTGGCTTAAAATTATACATATTAAACACAACAATATGCTCAGTATCATAGGTTATTAGATAAAGCCATTGAATCAATAATCACATTCCCTTTTATGCATTAGTTATTCTCCCTCCAATGACTCTTACAATATTTTCATCCCCTCTTCCACAAATGTCCCTGAGTCATAGCTTTTTTGTTTGTTTGTTTGTTTTTAAGGTATCGTGTCCCTCCATCACAGGCTGACCAGGAATTCATTATGTCATCTCAGGCTTGCTTCCAACTCACAGGGATTCTTCTACTTCTAGGCTGGGATTAAGGGTGTATGCCACCACACCTGTCATAAAGCTTCTTTAGAACTCAACAGCAACTAAAATAAAATAGAAGAAATAAAATGGTATTGAAAAGATACTCTAAATTGCATACATTATTTTGACAACTAAGAAAAATTCCAGTTGAGGTGGTATATAAATCAGAAAGATGATGATGAGTGGAAAGGCTTTAGGAATGAGTATAACAATACCTGAGATTTATTTTCTTTTTAATGTATTGAGATTGAAGTACAGAAATTTATACTATTATATATTGATGTTATTCTCTATTAACAAATATGGAATTGAGTAAAATGAGGAAATTCTAGTCAAAGAATACAAATATACAGTTGACAGTTTAAAATATGATTGATTCAACAAATCTATTGTAAAAAAAAACATTGTGACTGTAATCAATTCCCATGTATATTGTGATTGAAAGATAGGTTTATTTTTATCACAAGTAGAAAGTATATGAGGAAATGTATATGTTATTTAAACTACTTATTTAAAAAGTTTTCACTTTACCAATGATACATGAAATTTTAAAAAATGTGGTCATGCCAAGGAGAAATTTGAGATTCTGTCAACTCTATTACTGAACCACCTTACTTAAATTAAAACAATTAAAATTTATAATGTAAGAACTAAATTTAGTCACCCACACATATTTTCAGTAATTTTGATATATATTCAATTCTAGCTTTTGGTTTGATTGTTTCAATTTTACTATTGACCTATATTCAGCAGGGTTAAATTCAGCCTTGTTCACGTAAGCATGCCATTTAAAACCAGCTATGTTCATGCAAGAATGTCAGGTAAATATGGTTGATCATGAAGGTGTATCATTATCTGTGAGCATTTTTCCTTTAACCCTACCTGCCTTTCTCTCCTCTCCCCATCTAGTAGTCCCATTGTTCCACTAGAAAGTTTAACTTCTACTCCCGTGATCATGTGACTATATTAAATTTAGTAAATCACAAATTAGAGAAAATATGCAGTATTTTTTCTGAGCTTGATTTAATTTGCACCCATCATAATGAACAATTCATGCACATGATTAAAGTTAAATCTCACTATTGTTCATTTATATTATAAACATTTTGTGGAAAGATTTGGATATTCACACGAAGAGGTGTTCTAGCTATTTAAAACTAGGTGTTTCCACATTCTGCTATTCAGTAACACTTTCTTAAGAAATATCCATGCTTTCCCCAGTTAATATTTAATACAGTGCTATCTCACTTCACAATGAAAGGTTAGTAATAAGTTAGGAAGTTATTGGTGTGTGCTTTTCTTTAGTTTGGTTCCCCTATTATAAGGAAACCAGATTGTGACCTTAGAAACATGCATGCCTCACAAATGGTTAAGAAGAAACCCCTGACCTTGGTGTTGTGGATGAGTGGGTGTGAAGAAAAGAAAGAACTGCTTTGGGAGTTTCACATTATCTTGCAAGTGGTGCCTATTTATGTGGGCTGGAGTCACGCTGTATCCAAGAACTCATGACACAACAGATTGTTAATGTGTTCTGTGTCCACTGCTCTTATGTGTCATATGGCCTTTGCTAAGTCTCTGAGGTGACTTTAATTCAGAAAAATGATCAGGTGTTTCCTGTTCATTTTCTATTTATTGGTATAAAAGTTTTAGATTACAGTTATTCAATTTATTCACCTCAAAAATTAATTTTCTTATGTAAATTAATTAATCTGGTTTATAAGCATGCTGGAATATATAAGATTAGCTTTATTGATTAGGATTTAGAAACATAATGAAGATTCAGACATCTAATCATTTTTTATTAACAAAGAATGATATTAACAGGTGAAAACTACATTAATTTATTCACTTTCTCCTAGCTAATCAAAATTATATTTATTTTTGGAATCACAAAATCATCACTGAAAAACATTAACATATCAAAAATGAATTTAATAATAGTTTACAAAAATTACTTTGCTATATTATTTTTATATACATTGTTTATAAGAAAAACTTTCATTTTTTTCAGGTAATTTTATGTTTATTATAATATATTGTTGAATGGTCTTCCTACACACTATAATAATTTAATATCTACTTATGTGATTAAAATATATCTAAGGATTTTTAAAGACATAATATGCCCTCTAAGCCCTAGGGAATTTTGCAGAAAAGGTGGCAGAAAGAATGTAAGGAAAGGAAGGTGTACTGTGAGGCCTTGTTGCCCAAGCTCTGATAGAGATTTCAGCATTCATGACTCCAGAGTGAATACCAGTAACACCACCAAGGAGGACCCTCTCCATAGCATGAGGGCAAGGGGAGGTGCTATGAGAAGATAACATGATAGGAAATGACAGATATAATATGTTAACACAATAAAGTTTTGAATGAAAACTCTATTGGAAATATGGGAAGGGGCTGGAGCTATGGCTTAATGATTAAGATACTTTCCTACAAAGCCTAAGACCTGAGCTTGATTCCTCAGTGCCCACATGGAGTTGGATGCAGAGAGTGACCCATTCATCTGGAGTTCATTTGCAGTGGCTGGAGGCGCTGGTATTCCCATTCTCTCTCTCTCTCTCTTCTTTCTCTTTTGGCTTGCTAACAAATAAAAGTTTTAAAATGGCAATAGTTTTATATCTTTTATTATTGTAAAATGAAAGACAACTTGAATCATATCTATCCTCATTGTAGAACACAGTCATGGTTTTGGCTTAGTTATATTATGCATACACTTTTTAATTAATATTAATGCTACATTGACAGTGAAACAATATATCATTTTACAAATTTCCTAAAACTGAGTATTATGAGAATTAAGTTAACTTAAAATATAATTGGTTATTATAACACTCTTGTTTCAAAATATAAAATGTCACTTTTGAACCACAAAACATATATAATTTAGAAATACATGATATCACATATTTTTTCAATAAGGACTGTTACTTATTTGAGCTTGACAGTATGTGCATTATTCTTTAAAGTTGATCATAATAGGATTATGTAGGAAAGAAGTATAATTCTTCAATGATTTCATAAACAGTATTTGTTATAGGTAAGGAGGTTTGTTAAAAAATAAATTTGTTATCTACTATTTGATTACTTACATTATTTCTTGAGTGAATTTGGTAATAAAGTGTTTTACAACTTAAAACTTTTTGTAAAATTCTCCCAATAAATAGGACTATTACATTAAGAAATGTATTTTGTTACAATTCTGGAACCTAGGAATAAGAGATAAAACTCACAGCAATCCTTCTAGGGTTCAAAGTAGAAACATCTTGTTTGTCTTTTGACTTTGGGTGGCTTTCTGGAAATCTCTGCATATATTGCCTTATAGAATCTTTGTAATTTATGTCATTTTATTAAACCAGTGATTAATCAGGAAGTGTGCCTCTCTCAAGCTTCTCCCTTCTTATAAGGACACTAGTCATATTAGACTAATGCTCAAGATTACTCTGGTATGACCATACCATAATTTTATAAATTCCATCCGACATTGCCCCATTCCCAACAAGCATATATAGTCAGTGGGAGCTAGGTTTGATGGATCTAGATTGGTTCTCTTTCCTACATACTATGAATAATGAAGCAATCCACATGGATGGGCAAGCATCTTTTTTGTAGGATTACCTCTTTGTGCCTAAATATCCAGAGTGATATAAGTGGGTCCTGTGATAATTCTATATTATTTTATTGATAAGCACTTATATTTATTTCCATAATGACTGTAACAATCTACAACCCCACCAGGAGTTAAAAAGGACTTATTATAAAGTCTAAAATGAAGAAAAGCATTTTAATATATAGGCCTAGGCAAGAATTTTCAGTAGGGAACTCCAAATGTCTAGGAAATGATGGCAAAAATTGACATTTCAGATTAAATCAAATGAAAACACTTCTACTCTGCAAGGAAACTGTCAGCGGAGTGGAAGGACAGCCTATCATGGAGAAATTATTTTCAAGCTATTCCTCAAGTAGGGGGGACAGTATCTCAACTTCTCAGATCCTTTTGAAAACATCCCTTGGGTTAAACACGAAGCAAAGTGTGGGATAGTATTTACTTCTCATAGGATCAAATAAATAATTTACAATGATATGTTTTCTAAAGTCAATGCTCAGAGGAGAGGGAGGAGACAGGCCAGTAGCGAGGATAAAACCTGTCTGTAGTTTCCCAATATTGAGAGGAAATTTGAAACTGTCTTGTTCAGCTTCCTATGAAATGCATAATCAACATCACAGAGGAGAAGGGAAATATCTTCAAAGTGATTCTAAAATAAATTGTATATTTGTGCATTGGAACTTAAAGTTATCCTGGCATTTCACTTGAAGTTAATATTACTTGAATAATTTGAAATAAAATATTTTTCACTTTATATCATCTATTTTAGATAAATCCTCTGTGACTTTAAAAATAACAAATAAAAGGATCAGCTGAAATATAAACATTTTCTTATCTAAGTTTACTTTAAGGATATTTAAAAGGAAATATCATGATTGCTTGGTATCTCCTTATTTTTAATCATAGCGTAAGAAATGCCACTGGGAGATAGTATTTAAAAGGTATTTCCACTTAATACAAAAAAGAAGGTAATGAATGCATCAAAGTTAAAGCAATGATTTTCCTTAACTCAGTTGAGCAGATAAATGACGCCTTTGAAGCTTATCCCTCATTCATCTAATGGGCAAAATTTAACTTAATGACAGTTTAATGTTTATCTAGATAGAGCAATGTGAAGAAATTGCAGTGATGAGGCATTTTAGTCTTTAATGACAACCTAAGGAGCTATGATGGTGTCTTTCATAGATTTCAAATGATTGAATGGAGAGTAACATTACATTTAAAGGCATCTGCAACCTATGAGCCATATCCTCAGTAAATCTCTTCAAAACATATTTCCTCAATAGCAGATGACTGAATGTCAAAAGAAAAGGTCAAGCTATGCTAGAATTCAAAATTAAATACACAGCTTCCACTGGACCACATACATAATGCAGCCAGAAGATATAAAAATCATTCTAACGGGACTCACAAAAGAATGAACATAAACATTCACACCATGCTTTCATTTGAGTCATAAGGACCATAGTCTTCATGCTGAACTATCTCAAATAATGAGAAATTATGTGTATTTATGCCATTTCTGGTGAATTACTTCAAACAGAAAAGGAAAATTTTTCTAAAACTTAATATTTGCAAGATCAAACATTTCCCTTTTTTATATTTCCTCTTTTGACCACATTTAAGGGAAATCTGAGTGAGGTTCAGTTTTTTCACTTTAAAATATTTCTTCTGATAATAACATAGATATATTGCCCATAATAAAACACAAATGAATACCAAATAAGAGTAAATAAAATAAATAATAAAATAAACCTCAATCTTGGGTTGTGTAAGAATCTGTTTTATAATCTTCAGAAAGACTTTATGGAGGTGAGAAGACTCTGCAACATCTGCCAAAATGCATTTCTTAATAAAATCTCAGGATAGGCGGTAACATACAAGCCCATAGAAGGGATGGCAGGTGCCAATGTTATCTACACACAGAATTAATTATAGCCATATTTGTATACAACACATTTTACTATGGTAAAGTTTAAGCAAAACAGACAATTCTAATCTAATGCTCTTCTGCAGTTGAAGTGTCTTATTGAATACGAGGCTTTCAAAGATACTACTTATTATGGGTAAGTTATCTTTACCCTTTTGTTCCCCAGGCTAGAAAGGAAGGTGGTGCTGTGCAGATTATATATTTATGTATGACAACTACACACTTTCAGTACTATGTCAAAAGTAATACAGAGAACTCAAAGGATATATTTTAAACATGGTCATTGTTTTGTTTCTTTTATATATATGCTTCCCTCAGAACACATGTATTATGTGCACACTGCTTCAATCTTTCACAGAATTCTCATTGTTATAATATATTCTATGGGAATAATACTATAGCTTTATTTAATTCTTTGATATTTTAAGACAAAAATTCAACTCTACATCTGAAAAAAGGAAATTAAAGTTACAAACATCAAATTACCACTCCATCAATCATCAAAAAGATATAATCTGTATTTCAACATGTATATTGAATGTATTTAATGGCATGGAAATCATTACTATGCACAGTTCATAATTTCCCCCTAAAAGTTTTCAAAAATGATATTGATAATATAATCTCTAGGGATTATCAATATATAAATGCAAATAAAGTTTTATTTTATTGTTAGGGCACTTTCATAGGCATTCTAACTCTGGAAATTCTTAAGGAAATTCCTCTTTTCACCTTATCTTGTGTTTTTCATCTATGAAAATCTCATCAGCTCTGAAAATAAGATGTAGTATATACAGAGGAAAATAAATATAAAATTATACACACATGTGAGTACTGATCACATCTCAGTGATGGGAGTCTAATCAACTGTGTTATTCACAACAAGCTCTATTTTGAAGCAATCAAGCCTCTCGGGTAAAGAAAATATGTTAATAAATACTTATCTTGCCAAGCATTGTGGTACACCTTTAATCCCAAAACTTGGAAGGCTCAGGTATGAGGATCTCTGTGAGTTCAAGACTACCCTGAGACTATATAGTGAATTCCAGCTCAACCTGGGCTCATTTGAGCCCTACCTCAAAAAAAGTGCCTGGCGAGATAGCTAAGCAATTAAGGCCTTTGCCTGCAAAGCTTAATGACCTAGGTTTGATTTCCTATAACCCACTTAGAGCCAGATGCATAAAGTTTCATATGCATCTGGAGTTTGTTTGCAGTGGCAGGAGGTCCTGCTTGGTGCACACTTTCTCTTTCTATCATCTATCTATCTATCTATCTATCTATCTATCTATCTATCTATCTATCTATCTATCTATCATCTAACTATGAATCTATCTATATATCTATCTATGTATCAATGTATCTATCATGTATCATCTATCTATCAATCACTCTATTATCTATATATCATCAATCGATCAGTCCTATCTATATGATATATAAATAATAAATAGATAAATAAATAAATTCCAATTTTATTTGAATTGCTGGGATATTTTAAATGTGAAATTTTGGAATTTGAGTAATGCACTTAGTTCTGAGCTTGCCATTGACTTCCATTTGGAGGTTGATTTGATAGGTGTTCTTTACCAATATAGCAATATACATGAACACACCAATATGTACTACAATTCTGGCTTCCCCGGATTCTTGTTTTATGAGTTGAAAGCCATAGTCCAGAGGGTAACGTTGATAGAGATTTTATTAGATTAAGAGAAGGAAAGAGGTTTAATTACAGACCTCTGCCCATTAGCAGGTGGCAGTGGGTAAAGCCTATCTAGAGTGCAAAACTGGTGATTTTTGGATTTTCTGAGTGGAGTCTGAGCTAGCCAGCAAGTATAACAAGTTTTGGGGCTGAAATTGAACAATCACAAGGCCAGGAGCAAGTTTAATTCTTCCAGGAATCTCAACTCTAAGAAGAGGGAACTCCTTGCTATGGAGGGACTTGGGTTGTTTATTGAGAAACAGATATAGACAATGCCTTTAACCAGCAAGCAATAAGGAGAAATCCAAGCTTTCTCTGAGCTCTAGAGAAGTGTAGATGCCAAATACAGGCTCAAGGAAAAACCCTGCTTTTACTTTTGGGGTCCAGTCACCCTAAACCATCTCAGGTTAATGGTAAGTAATAATATTAACTGAAAAAAATCAAAATATAGCTAATAAGATATTTGTTGAGAAGTGTAAGGGTGCCATCCATTGATCAGGAATTTAATTGAAATGTCTTAAGTATATAGACAGATGAACAGATGAGAACAGAGTAAAGAGAAACTTTTAAAATATACTAAGGTGTTATTTATTGTGGCATATATGAGATATATTTGGATGAATACAGCCAAAGTGTTCTGATTTTCTAGAAGAAATAAAACATATATAATGGGGCTAGGGAGATGGCTCAGGAATTTAAGATAAAGATATGTGCTTGCAAGAAGTCCTAGATTAAATCTCCCAGATCCCATTTAAAGCTAGATGCATAGTGTTCCATGCATATGTGATTCCTTGCTTACAAGGGGAGACAGAGGCAGAAGTAATCAAATGCCATAGGCCAGCTAGTCTGACGTCCATGTATACAGGCTAGCAGTTCACTTGCAGCAGAAAGATACTGTCTCCATAAAGGTGGAGCCCAGACACCACAAAGCTGTTCTCTCATCTACAGATTTCCTCATGCACATCTTGGCATATCCATGCACACATTAAAGAAATACATGAACACATTCATTCATTAATAACTTTAAAATAGTACGTTTTTGTCAAAAATCTCAGTGTTCATGGTTAGCTACCAATGAAATCAATAGATTTAATCATGGATATTTATGAAGGATCCAGGGGAGTTTAGGAGAGGTTCACCAGATTTATGAACCCTGTGACTCTGGGTATTCACCACCACCAAGGCTCTCACAATCTTTCCGCCCCCTCTTCCGCTCAGTTCCCTGGGTCATGGTGGGCGAGTATTAAGGATATTTTATTGTTGGGAACATAGGAGGTCTCTGTAATTCTGCTTTAGGTTGTGTCAAAAATCATTGGTGTCTGTCTCACTGGTTTATCCTGTGTTTCATGATTGGCTGTGACTATGGGTCACATGTTAATCTCATCATTCCATATGGATCCTCCATGGTATATTTGGAGTGGCTCATCTCTTGCCAGGATATCAGCTATCACCCTGCGGTTCATTGGTAGGGTTGGATGAGCCACAGCTCTTTTGCTGCATTCTGAAAGATACAAACATAATCTCCATTGAAGAGTGAGATCAGTATAGGTTAACTGAGATACACATTTCTGAATTAGCTAGATTTTATTTTCAGTAGCCTCTCCATCAATAACTCACATAGTGCATCTCTCTAGTGTATCTCTCATTGGGGGCCCAAGATTCTGGCTCCCTATGCCTATCATCCAAATCCCCAGTTCTAGTTAAGGGCTTCTCATCAGTAAGTGGATTACTTGGCCAAATTTAAAAGCTGTTGATTGCCTCCCCCAGGCTTTGGCTCTTCCATTGCACAAGTGCTCGATTCCTGGCTAGCTGTTCTCTCCCAGTAGGAAGAGTGTTCAGCCTACACAAGGCAGCAGAATTTGTTTCATGCCAGAGGTCTCTGTTTACCCCAGCTGTTGTTGACCAGCTTTCCCTGGCAGCTTATGCAGTGCCTTCCAACACTACACTAATTACCATCTGGGGACTGATTACCATTCTGGACCTCAAAGGGTCTCTTGATGCTGTGAGATGTTTTTTTTGTAGTTTCTTCAGCAACAGAAGCCTGTCTCATGCCTGGGGAGGGCCTTCAAGAGCTTTGACAGAATCCTGTCCTGTTCTTGGAATAGCATGGGTCACTTTGGTCAACAGGTCAGTGAGGGAAGGAGCCAATGACTGGGACCAGGTGTTGCAGGACTAAGTGTTTCACAGGCTTAGACTCTCTCCCCTTCTATTCAAGGACCCTATTGCTAGACAACACCCACTACTTGCTCAATAGGTTACAGTATGGTCATGAGGATTTTATGATTTTGAACCATTTTGGTTAAGCTTCATGCTTAAGTCATTCCTCTCCCCCCATCCATTACCCCTCCTTCTTAACCTCTCACTTCTTTCTACTGGTCTTTGTAGAGTTTATGGTTAGCATGGTTAAAGACCACATATGAGGGAGAATATGCAGTGTTTGGCTCTTTATTCTTTTGAGAGATTGCTTAGTAAAATCTGCTCCAAGTCACACCATTTTTCTCTAAATTTTGATATGTCATTTTTCCTGTCAGCTGAATAGAATTCCATGGTAAATATACCATAGTTTGCTATCCATTCCTCCAAGGAAGGGCATTTTGTTTGATTCCAATTCTTGGCTATTATGAATTGAGCTGACATAAACATAGTTGCACAAATGTCTCTATCCTGATATGTGACATCTTGCGGGTAGATACCTAGTAGAAGGATAGCTGGGTCCATTGGTTCTTCTACGTCCATTATGTTTAGGAGTCTCCACAGGGCTTTCAGAAGCAGTTGAAAGAGCTTTCAATTGCTCCAACAGTTAATGAGGGTTCCTTTTTCCCCACATCCTTGCCAGCAATTATTGTTGTTGGTTTTCTTTATGATTGCCATTCTGACTGGAGTAAGGTTTTGATTTGCATTTTCCTGACACTTCAGGATCCTGAGCACTTTCTCATGTGAGTAAAGGCCATTTGTGTTTCTTCCTCTGTGAATTTTCTGTTGATATCAGTGCCCCATTTTGTGAGGGGGCAGTTTGAGGTTTTTTTTATATTTTATGTATTCATTTTCAACGAGAGAGAGAGAGAGAGAGAGAGAGAGAGAGAGAGAGAGAGAGAGAGAGAGAGAGAGAACACCACTGTGGTCTAGCTTATGTGGGTACTGGGGAATTGAACTCAGGGCCTTAGGCACAAGAGACAAGTGCCTTAACCGCTGAGCCATCTCTCCAGCACAAGTTTGAGTTGAGTTTTTGTTATTAATTTTTTTTGAGTTCTCTATATGTTCTGGAAGTTAGTCCTGTCTCAGTTGTAGCTAACAAAAATCATCTCCCAGTTTGAAGGTCATCTACTGGTTCTGAGTATTGTGTTTTTGTCTGTACAGAAGCTTTTGAACCTGATCAGGTCCCATTGTTTAATTGAATGTTGTACTTCCTAGGCTACTGGAAATATGCTCAGGAAGTTATTCCCTGTTTCTATCTAATGGAAGGTTCCTCCTACTTTTTTCTTCCAATGTGTGTAGGGTTACATAGTTAATATTGAGGTCTCTGATTCAGTTGGAATTGATTTTAGTGCATGGTGAAAGGAGTGGATCTATTTTCATTTTTTAAATGTGTTTATCCAATTGGTCCAGCACCATTTGTTGAAGGTGCAATCTTTATCTCAGCATACATTGTTGGCACCCTTGTCAAAGAACAAGTAACTGAAGTTACTTTTATTAAAAGATGGATCTTCACTTCTATTTCACTGCTCTGTTTGTCTGTTTTTCTGCCAGTACCATTCTGTTTTAGTTACTATGGCTTTGTAGTATGTTTTAAATTCAGGTATGGTGATACCTCTTGCATATTTTTTTTTCCTCAGAATATTTTTAGCTATTAGAGGTTTTTTGCCTTTCCAAATAAATTTTGAAATTATTTTCTCTATTTCCTTGAAGAGAGAGGTTGGGATTTTTATTGCCATTGCATTGAATCTGTAGATCGCTTTTGGAAGGATTGCCATTTTTACTCTATTGAGTCTCCCTATTCATTGGCATGGGATGTCTTTCCATCTTATCACATCCTTCTTTATTTCCTGCTTGAGTCTTTCAGTATTTTCCTTATATAAGTCTTTCACTACCTTGGTTAGGGATATTCTAAGGTATTTGATTTTCTTTGAGGTTATAGAAAATGGGACAGTTTACCTGATGTCTTTTTTGGAATGTTTGTCTTCTGTATATAGAAAGGCTACTGATTATTGTATGTTAATTTTGTATCCTGCTATTCTGCTGAAGGCAGTGATAACCTTCAGCAGTTTACTGATACTGTTCTTTGGGTCTGATATATATATATATATAGTATCATATCATCTGCAAAGAAGGATATTATAATTTCTTCCTTTCCAATTTGTATCCATTTATGATATTCTCCTGTCTTATTGTTTGGGCTAGAACTTCAAGCACTATGTTAAAGAGCAATGGTAGGAATGGACACCCCTGTCTTGTTCTTGAATTAAGCAGGAACTCTTTGAGTTATTCCCTATTGAGAATAATTTGTGCTTTAGGAGATCTGTATATTGCCTTTATCATATAGAGTTATAGGCCATCTATGCCTATTCTTTCCATGGTTTTGAACATGAAGTAGTATTGAATTTTGTCAAATGCCTTCTCAGCGTCTATTGAGATTGCCATGATTTTTTTTAATGGAGTCTATTAATGTGGTGAATTATATTAATAAACTTGCATAATTTAAACCACCCCTGAATCCCTGTGATGAAACTGACTTGGTTATGGTGAATAATAGACTTGATGTGGCTTTGTATTCGGTTTTCTAGGACTTTGTCTAGGATTTTTGCATCCAAGTTCATCAGATATATATGACTGTAGTTTTCTTTTTTGTTGCATATTTGCCTGGTTTGGGAATTAGGGCTATGCTAGCTTCATAGAAGGAGTTTGGGAGACTACACTCATTTTCTATGCCCCTAACAAGCTTCAAAAGGAGAGGTTTCAGTTCAATGATGAAGGTTTGGTAGAATTCAGCTGAGAAGCCATCTGGACCTGGGCTCTTTTGTTTGGGAAGGTTCTTGATTAGAGATTCAATTTCTGTGATTGTGATAGGATTATATAGCATCTTTTTCTGCTCTGGGCTGAGCTTTTGTAGTTGGTAGGTTTCCAGAAATTTATCTATTTCTTCCATGTTCTCTAATTTGGTGGACTAGACGTTTTGCAAGTATGACTTGATGATACTTCCAATCTCTTTGGGGTCTGTCGTGTCCTCACCCTTGTCATTTATGATTTTGTTGATTTGGGCCTTCTTGTATCTTCAATCTTGTTGTTATCTCTTTGGTGTTACCTTGCTTGTTCTCTGTTCCTTTCTTGATGGTGGTTGCTTGTTTCATCTGCATGGGATATCTCATGTAGTATGTTCTGAAGGTTTGGCTTTGTGTTCAAGTAATTGTAGAGTTGGTTAATTTCATGGAATACTGTCATTTCTCCATCTATTATGATAGATAACTTTGCTGGGTACACTAGACTCGGTTGGAATCCATACTTCTTTAGTCCTAGAAATGCTTTTCTCCAAGCTCTTCTGGCTTTTAACATTTCTAAGGAGAAGTCTGAGTTGAGTTTCATGGTTTTGCCTTTGTATTTGACAAGTTTCCTTTCTCTTGCTTCTCTTAATAGTCTCTCCTTACCCTCAATGTTTGTCATTGTAATTAAGATATGTCTTGGAGAGTCCCTCCTTTGATCCAATTTGTTTGGGGTCCTATCTATATCTTTTAGGTGTACAGAATTATCTCTTGCCAGGTATGGGAAGTTTACTTGAATAATTTTGTTGAAAATATTTTCTAAGCCCCTAGCCTGATTTTCTTCTCCTTCTGTGATCCCCATAATGCTGTGATTAGATATTTTTTTTATGGTATTCCACATTTCCCTCAAGTCTTTTTCACTTGATAGTTTGAATTTTGTCAAATTTCTGATTTCTCTCACATTCTCCTCTGTTTTGTCTTCCATGTCTGAGGTTCTATTTTCCCAGTGATTAATTCTGTTGGTGAGAGATTCTAGAGATGTTATTATTTCAATGTGGCTTTTGTTTTCTGAAATTTCTTTTTGGGTTGCTACTATCATCCTATTGAGAAGTGTTTTCATTTCCAGGTTTGATTTAATTACTTTTTCCTGATACTCATTCTTATATTTGCACATTTCTTCAGTTAGTTTGGATAGCTGGTTTCTGATACCTTCCGTTTGCTGGTTTTCCTTTAGTTCCATTAATTCTCCTCTGAAGTCCATTTGGTTCTCCTTTATTATATTAAACCTGTTGCCAAAGCTTGTGAGTGGACTTTGTACTTTTTCAAGACACTTGTCCATCTATTCTTGAATGACTTACATGAAGTTCTCAAGATCTGTACCAGTGTGATTGGGGCATAGTGTCGTGTCTTCCTGGGACTGCCTCCACTCCTCTCTCTTTAGTGGTATAGTCATTTGCCATGGTCCTCAGGCAGAAGGGACGGGATGTCAGGGTGGGGGCGGGGTGACTGGGGTCTGTGACAAGGGGGTTGGAGCCACCAAGTTCCGTGCAGACTGGGGGTACGCTTCCCAGTTCTGCAGTGTTTTTCCGGCATGAGGACAGAGCCACTGGGGATTGGGATGGTGCCAGTGGGGGGGGACGGTGGTGGGTGGGGGTATTCAGGGCTGGAGGTCAATCTGCCATCCGAGTTTTACCACTCACTGCCTCCTCCGCGCTGATCCTGTGTGGTGGTAGAATCCTTTGCTGGGAAGTGTCTGGAGTACAGATCGTGGTTGCAGCTTGGGTCCATGACCTGGATCTCGGCTAAAAATCCTAATCCTTTTTCCTCCGGGCATGGTGTGGCTACTAGTTGACCATCTTAAGCCAGTAGCCTCAGGCTTTACTTTTCAAAAAATGTAATTTTGGGGAAAGACAGTAACGTGGGAATTTTGGGGTTCTGGGGACACCCAGATTTATAAACCCCAATTTTGGTTTATTTCAAAATCTTTAATGAAGAATAATAAAGATGGAATGAAGAAGGACAAAATCTTGAATTATTTCATTTATTTGGGGAGAAATAACAATTTGTAGTGTTTATTTAAAGGGTATTGGGACTTGGAAAGAAAGAGTGGAACATTTTATATATATATATATATATATATATATATATATATATATATATATATATATATATATATATTGTATGAGCAAATCTCATGAAGGTGTCCCATTTCCCTCCTCTCTCTGTCCCATACCCACTGGAACATTTTTATGTGGAAAACATATTTCAGAATGTTGGGAATTAGGGAGAAATTGAAGTGAAGAGAGCAAAGTTAGAATGAAGCTGGGAACCCCTGAGAGCTATAAAAACTGAGGCTTAGAAAGAGAAGTTAGAATACATCTGGGAAACACGTGAAAAGATGTAGAAGATGACTTAGAAAGTGAAATTCAGAAGAGGTTGCAAATACATGGGAAGCTTTGTGGAAAGATAGAGGGTCTAAAAATCCATGAGAGAGCCTCTGTGGCAGATCCTGAGTGGGAATCCACACATGGTAATGTGAGGGTCCAGGAGACAGAGCAGGAGAATAGGATTAAGGAGGTGAACACACTTGGCATGGCTGCATGCTCTCTCATGGGGAGAAAAGCCAGGGAAAAATGGGAGATCCCACATGGCAGGTCTGAAGTGGGAATTTACACATGGTAAGGTAGAGACCATCAGACAGATGAGTGGGGAGACTAGCATTAAAGACACATTAAGAGAAAGAGTTAGGTCTCCCCCACCCAGCCAGGTGGCCAAGTGGGGCTGGGAACTAGACTCATGTGTGAATGTTCAGGGAACACCAAAGGAGGACTAGAGGATCTCAGGAAATGGAGATTTCAGGCAAAAAAAAAAAAAAAAAGAGAGCGGAGACCCAACAAGAAGCCACCTGTATAGTGTTTGATTCAGGTAGGCAGGAAAAGAACTGATTTTTTGTTAGATCTGGAGGATGGATCATAGAGTCCACCCATATCTGGGTGGGGCTGGGATCATAGCATGTTGGACTGTGGACAGCAGGGGGTGCCATAGATCAATGTCAGAAATGAGTTCTAATCCAAAGTAGGAGTGTAACTTCTTGCGCCAAGATGATAAATCAGATGTTAGGCATCTTCTGGTTTCCTCTGGGCCTCTATCCTTGGTTGAAACCTGCCTAAATAAGATAACTTTCTACTATTCTTTCTCAACTGGAGTAGAAACGCAAGCATGTGATTACACTGAGGCTTCCGAAGAAGCACTGTGTTAAAACTGCAAGCTCATAGATGGTAGTTAAACTGAGGTTTCTAAGAAAAGACTAAGGTAAAGCCATAAACACTGGAAGGTAGTGAGACAGAATAGGAAAAAGTTAGCTGATTTGGGCAGGTTTCAGCCAGGGTTTGAGGCCCAGGGTGAACCACAAGACGCCAACCCACCTGCTGTTCCATCCTGACACAAGAATGAAAACTCCTAACTTGGACTAAAACTCGTCTGACTGACACTATCTACAATGTCCATTGATGTCCAGAGCCGATGTGCAGAGCTGAGCATCACAGAGTGAAGCTAAGCAGAGCTAAGTCAAGCTGGGATTTGGAGGGCAGACCTCAGAGCCAGCTGAGATGTGCCTGTCTGCCTGAGCTGGCCCTCTAGATAGCACATCAGACTGTGGGCAGCAAGGGGAGATGTTGTTCAGTCTCTGATTTTCTCTGGTCTTCAATCTCTTAACTGAAGCTGCCCCAAGGCAGCTTGCTTTCTGCTATCCTCTTTCAACATGGCAAAACTACAAAAGATTAGAAAAACTCAAAAAGAAATAAAAATTAATTATACATACTCAATTAAAACTGATGTATATTCCAAATAGAAAATGAAAGATCCTGATTTACTCATGAAAGAATTCCAAAACCATATGCTTAGTTATTTCACAGGAATGCTGCACAATATAAAACCAGTAGAGATTCTTAAATTATCAGTAAAAAGTCCAGAAATTTTATAATTAGACAGTAATGCTAAACAATAATATGACTACATGATAATAGTAAAACAACTGATGCCAAAACAAAATAAATGAGCAGAGTAATAATATATTCCAACATGAAAGAGTTTTATTTTTTTATTTTTTTTATTTTTTTATTTTTTTGAGGTAAGGTCTCATTCTAGCCCATGCTACCTGGAACTCACTCTGTAGCCTCAAACTATCCAAAGACACACTACAATCTCTGCCTCCCAAATGCTTGAATTAAAGGAGTGAACCACCATGCCTGGAATATGAAATATTTTTGAAATGTACTTCTGCTATAGAATTTTGTACACAATAGCAGTAGAATGTAAGTCCGTGATACAGTCTTTGTGAAGACGAGGTTCAGTACCCAGTATTAAAACTCTATCAGAATAATTAAATCTTCAAAATAACTTTTTATACAACAATATTTCAAAATGAGATAAAATATGACCAAAAACTTAATTTTGCATAAGAAATTATTATTTTCTCAAAATATGTACTCATGATAGTGACCATAAACCTGGATGGAGTGGATATGTTTTCATCTATATAATCAAGGTGATGGGCCCTGAAAGTAAACAGCAGGAATGTTTATGGGCTTCCCTAGCAGCATCTGATTTGCTAGAGATCAGAGAAGAATCTTATTTATCTCTTGCCCAATCTGTTTTTCATTAAACAACCTGAGTCCCTCTCTAGAAAGGAGGACACCTGAGCCAAAATTAAGATTTATTTCTGGTCCTGGAATTCTGTTTGGTTAAACTCAGCCACAAAAAGGATATAAACAGATGCTTTCCTGGTGGGCAAGGTCTCTTGGTGACTTTTTATATCTCCTGAACATCCAGGTTCCTATTCTAGTAACCCTTCCCTCCTCTCAGGGTGAGACAAGAGGCGACCCCACCTCTTCTCCCGCATAAAGTCTCTGTCCCCTCCTGCCTTCCTGCCACATGTCAGGAGCTCTCTGTACTTTCTTCTATTTTCCTTCTAAATTCATTTTCATGTTGTGTTCAGGCCAGTCCTCACTTTCCACATGCTCTCTTAGACCAGAGGTGCAGATCCATTCCCCTTCCCTTGGTTCAATTCTTCCATGAACAAATGTAATATAATAATTATCCTTCTCAGGTTTGTTGTACCTGTAATCTTTGGTACAGCAGACGGGAGCTCAGAGTTTGAGAACCTATCTTGAACCCCATCAACCTCATTACAAATGTTGGATTACAGGAGATGATGCCTTGAGATTAAAACTAACATAAAATTAGATAACAGGAGTAAATATAAAATGTTTGAGTTATAAAATATTGATCAAATACTACAATTTGTTAAATGAGCCAACATATATATGTACATATGACTTCTAAAATGAAGAAATTGTAAATAATAGTTATATGATTAGCAGTAAGGATAAATATAACAGGTAGGATGTAAATATGATAAATATACACTGAATATATATGACAACACAAAGGTAATTATAAAACAATGTTTCAACTCTTGCTCATTAACTGAGATACAACTAAAATATATACAACTTATTTTTGTGATTACTGGCATAAGAAAAATCAGGTTTATTTTATTTTATTATTATTATTTTTGGTTTTTCGAGGTAGGGTCTCGCTCTAGTCCAGGCTGACCTGGAATTCACTCTGTAGTCTCAGGGTGGCCTTGAACTCACGGCGATCTTCCAACCTCTGCCTGCCGAGTGCTGGGATTAAAGGCGTGCACCACCATGCTCGGTTTAAAATGTGTAGCCCAGGCTGGCCTCGAACTCATGATCCTCCTGCCTCCGCCTCTTCAGCAATATCCTACCGGCGTGTGCCACCACAACCGGCAGGTTTATTTTTTTAAACAAATTTTGCTTTTGTTTCCATTCCCTTTTCTTTCCTCCTTTGCCCTCACCCCCCACCATATCTTCTTCTTTCAGGTTATAGATTATTTTTATCTGCCCCTCCTTCTCTTCATCTCTTGTTCTTTCTTGTGATCTCCTATCTGGTTTCATAGCTCATACACATTCTCAAATCTCTGATTTAAATAAATAGAAATATAAAAATTTAGGATCCACAAATGAGAAAGAACATGCTGTCTTTGTCTTTCTAGGCTTATTTTTGGTCACTTATATTCTGTAGTTCCATACATTTTTCTGCAAATTTCATAATTTCTTTGTTCTTTACAGCTGAATGAAACTCTACTAGGTATATGCACATTTTCATTATCTATTCATATTCAGTAAATAGGTTGATTCCATTTCCTATATATTGTGAATAGAGCAACAATGAATGTGAATATGCAAATATCTTTGTGGTAGGATATAGTCATTTGGATATACACCAATGTACAGTATGTTTTGTTTTTATTATTAACTTTTTATAGTCTATCTGGCTGAATTTTTTCGTTTTTTGAGAAACCTCCTCACTTTTTCCACTCCATCAGTGTCCATCAGTGTCCACTCTGCCAAGAGTGAACAATACTTCCATATGCCTCACATACTCACCAACACTTGCCACTTTATTTTTTGACAGCAGCCATTCTGATTGAGCTGAGATGGAATATCAAATTCATCTTAGTTCTCACTTCTCTTATGCCCAAACGTTATAAACATGTTTATAATATTTGATTGTCATTTTTGTTTGTTTCTTTGAGCAGTATTTATTCATTTCACTAGACCATTTATTGATTAACGTATTTATTTGAAACAGCTGGCAGATTTTTTTCCTACTTTGTGGGCTTTCTGTTCATTCTGCTGACAATAGCCTTTGTTATGTAGAAAGAACATAAATTTATTTGGTCCGACATGCTGCTTGTTGGAATTATTTACTGAGTCATAGATAATATAAAAGTTTAAAAATGAAGCAATGTAAATATATCTTAAAGTTATCTTCTCAATGATGTCTTCTTTAGCATAATAGAGGTAATGAAATATTTTATTCTGAAATGAGAGACAGAGCAAGAGAGAGTGAGCAAGTGAGAGAGGAAAGAGATAGAGAGTGACAAAACACCAAATGATCAAATTAAAAGATGAAAAAGGAGATATTCTTCTGAAACCTCTGGAAACTGGGGGATCATTAGAGAGACCCTCAAGTGACTATCTTCACAGAAATAGAAAAAAAAAGTCAAAACATAAGGCATCACAAAAGACCTTGAATACCAAAGGTAGTCTAATCCTAAAAGTGATGTAGTATTGGATCAAACACAAGAGTTGAACTAAAAAATAGAAGAAAGTTTTCAGAAAAGAATTGGCCAAAATATCAGCTCAAAATTGTTTGAAGAAATGTTTCTTGTGTGTGTGTGTGTGTTTGTGTGTTGTGTAAGTATGTGTCTGTGTGTATTTGAAGATCTGTGAGAGAAGAATGTCAGAATGTCTCATGCCCTCCTCTGTAGTTATTGCTCATCCAGTGTCTGAATCTCTCTCAGAACTTTGAGGTGCAGTTTGCTCAGCACCAGTTATTCTCCTGTTCCCCCATGGAAATCAAAGACAATCATTTACAAACATTTCTGTTAACTTATATTTCACAGCAAGATTTATAAGAGCCATGTTATGTAATCAGCCTAAGGTGAATAAAAAGAGAAAATGTTATAAATATACACATAATGGAATCTTATCAGCCATACAGAAGGATAAAATTATATCGATTGTAGGAAAAGAGAACTGGAGACCATTTTATTGAGTAAAATAAGCTGGTTTCACAAAAACAAGTATCATGTGTTTCCTTTTCTATGCAAAGCCATCATACATGCGAAGATAATTAAATTTGTAAATTAAAATATTATATTTAGGTGAATTCCCCCTCCCAAAAAGCTGACATCTTTAACTTCATTTCTAGATAACTTAAAATGTTAGATTAAGCCATTATTTAGGATTTTTATATCACACATAATGTCCACTTATTTTATTTAAGTTGAAATTAAATTATTTGACAGCAAATAGGAAATTACTAAAAGATTATTTTACATAAATAACACATTACAATTACTTGTAGTTTTCTAAATAACCTTAATCATTTTTTGTTTTCTCTCAAACTCCATGAGAATAAAACTAACAATTCCTCACAAAGGCAGTGTCAAATGTGATCAAATCAACTCCAAAATCAGAGAAGAAATTTGAACACTAATTTATCATGTTTCTTTCTTTACCTATACAAGTAATATAGATATGAAAAATTTCAAGTAAAGAATCCTGATCAAAAAGATTCTGCATCATATCTTACTATTGAAATGTCAGCAGCATCAAGCTCTCTTGCAAACCTAAAACCCTGATGCAATTTCCCATTGTGGTGCTGTCCTTTACAAAACACATAAATCAACTGACTACAACAGCTCTTTCTGTTTTATGATTGACCCGTAAGTTCCTGGCAGAAAATCATTTAGTTACAAACGAAAAATAATAGCATAATTACCACACTCAAGGCCCAAACCCCAAAACATGTATAACAATCAATGTGATAAAACTTCCTAAACATGATTAAAATGGAAAATAAATGGAAAAGACAAGTGCATTTGTATGCAGCCAGATTATTTTGCTAGCTAAACATTCTCTACAGAAAGAAAGTTGCTGATACTAAATATTCATTTTCCTTAATTAATAACTTCGCAAGTTCTAAAAATCTAAGCTTTTTATTTTCTGTGTTTAAAATAATTCTCTAGCATCAAAAGACATCTTTACAGAAAAGTACTGTGCATATATTTCTCATTCACCCTATATAGTGAACTATATTTCTCAAATAAATATTCCAAGTTAACATGAATTTAATAATCTGTCTCTAGAAAAATGAATAATGATAAATTTAAATTTGTATGGAAAAGTAAGGCCAATATTTAATATAAGCATGCTATATGTTGCTATATGTTTGTATTCTTAACATGGAGGCCTATCAGAAGTCCCCTTTCTCTAGGTAAAGATTAAAAAAAAAAGTTCATATGTAGATTAAGTTGAATATAAATTTATACACACTGAACAAAAGTTATATTATCACTTAATGCTATAAGAAAATGATAATAAAAATCTTCTTAGTGCAGGCCAAGAAACTTTCTCTAAATTGCATGGTTCCACTTGATCAGAAACATCAGTGTGCTTGGAGTGGTGGCTCAGGCCTTTAATCACAGCACTCAGGATACAGAGGAAGTAGGATCACCATGATTCCAAGGTCACCCTGAGACTGAATAGTGAACTCCAGGTCAGCCTGGGCAAGAGCAAACTCCTACCTCAAACCCCCATTACCCCACAAAAATGGAAAGAAACAGTTGAAGTTCAGTTTAGATTCATAAAAACAGATTATCCTGTCACTATTATGCTGACATTCTAGAGAGAAGTTCAGGAATCTCAGAAAATGACAGTAATTTCATCTGAAATTTAATGGGTTGTGATTTGATACTGCCAATGAGAACAATGTTAGAGTTCTGATATATGCCTAAAAATTCAATGGTATCTGTATTCATGGTAATAAAATGCAGAATGTTATAAATTATCAATTTGACTTTAAACTTAGGTTGGGTCTTATTTTCTATCACGTAGTTAGGTATTTTTATTTGCCTATTCAGTATATTATTTTGTTATATTTGTACCTTATCTACAATGGCTTTAAAGAATTAGAGATGATGCTTACAAAGCCCCTCATATTTCATAAGCAATCAGTGCATTCTACATATCAATACATGATAGGTAACTTATGGAGCCGAAAGTGAATGTTGATCCCAATATTACTGATACTTCCACCTCTTAGTCTTGTTAGGAAGCTGAGGGTAGTGATTAGGTAGGCATTAGAAGCTGTGGAAGGAGTGTAGTTTAAGAATATCTTTGATATCTGGTTAAGGTTCTCTCAGACAATGACAGTTTGAACTGTGAATAAGTGAGGCACAGTTAGATAGAGGAAATAAGATAAAGTGAAAAAAAAACACAAAAACATTGTTTAACCTTCAATTCTCTACTTTAGCCACACATTAGACATAGCCAGGGAAACTTTTATAATTCCAACCTTCAGCTATCATCTAATACAATTTATACCTGAATCTCTTAGTGTAGGTTCCTGGCATGAGTCATGTTTTAATGTTTCCTATTTGATTTCAAAGCACATACTATTTTGAAAACCAATAACTTGAAAGAAATAAAGGTCTAATTTTCTTTTAAAATGATTTCATTTACTTGTACAAAAATATAGAATTAAAGAAGAGATCATCAATGAGTACAAACAAAAAAAGAATTATTTTTATTTAATTAAATGTTTTAAGTTATTCAATAGTAATTAATAGCAACTGTATAAGCTTTCTATTTCCATGTTCCTGATTTCTAAAACTGACCATTTTCTTTCTAGTATGACATAACTTCAAGTCTTTGACCATTGCCTCCTATCTTCTACACAAATTCCCATTTTAGTTAATGTAAGATAATCAGGTTAATAAGATTTGAGCCTCAAATTGGTCTCAACAACAGAGTAAAGAGTAAAATATTTCATATAAGTTCTGAGTTGATGAACGTGATTGATAGAGACCATAAATGTTTTCATTGTAATCAAAAATCCTTCAATCTGTATGCTATTGTTGAAGATACTACAAGATTTGAGGTCATGAAACCATGTGTATAAAATAGCAGACTTCACAGAGGGACCTTGGAAACCCAGCTTGTTGCTGTCATTCTCAATGGGTACCAAGGACAGGGAGATGAATGGTGAAATAAGGAGGCCACATTATGGTGTCTGACTTTCTTTTATGTTCTTATGATTTTACTTTCTGTAATTTGAGTCACATTTGCTAAGGACCTTTGCAATATTATGAGTTTATCTACAAGCTGTTTATCTGTACACTGTTAAAATTAAATGGATTTATAATGAGAACTAACTGCAATGTAAATGCCTTTAAAGCAGTTGAGTGCATCTCAAAGTATATATTTTAACCTTGTGAAAGATAATTACTTTAATTATGTCTTTATGTTCAACTCTGTAAAAACAAAGCAACAGTCTACAAATTATAATTTTAAATTATAAGCTAAGAATTGAAGAAGGCTTATGCAGATGCTTTGGTTGTTTTTATAATGCCTTGAAACACTTGAAAGAAGTGTACAAAACGACAACTTAACACATATATCTTTGTTTTCTTTTATGAGTGACATATGTTATAAAAGTACCTATTCATGACTGATAATTATGTGCGTTTAATAGTCATTAATTCATATTAAGCATTGATGTTTTGGAGTTGTCAGATTCGATAAATATTATTTGTTTTATTATTTGCTTCTATTAAAACAGTCACTACTATTAGTGTTATTTTACAGATGAGGGAAATTATGCAAGAAGAAAATGACCTTGCTCGCTAAAATAATTAGCAAATAACGCTTCAGAATATAATGGAATTAATTCTACTTTGAGCTCATTTACTGTATAACCTTTATAGTCATTAGCTTTAAGAAAGTATCAGCAATACACTATGAGTCAGACAAGGTGCTGGACACCTAAACATGATAATGAGCATGGGAAGTATGACATCACTGTCTCTGGGGAGCCTACATCCCAAGGGAATATTGGGCAAAATTAATGCAAAAGATAGAGGAAGAATAATGTTGAGAAAGGTGGCTAAGGCTAACAGAGCCAGGATGGTGCCTGATAGCCTATGATCTCAGTACTAGGAAGTCTGGGGCAGAGTGATTGGCACAAATTTTGAAGCAAAGCTCAGCAACATCAAAAATTTGAGACCAACCTGGTTTAGAGAGTTAAAGGATTTCAAAAAAAAAAAGGTAAATATACTGTTAAAAGTAAGTAAATTAGAAAGAAGAACATACATTAGATAAGTTAAAGACTTAAGCAAGTCAGGAGCCTATGACTAACCAAGGTGTTTGGGACCTTGAATTCTAGGTTAATATGGACTCACCTGAGATAAGAGATGATATCTAAAATATAAAACACACGCATATCAAAATCCAAAAGCTGGGGCTGGAGAGATGGCTCAGTGGTTAAGGCACTTGCCTCTAGTGCCTAAGGCCCCAGGTTCAATTCCCCAGGACCCACATAAGCCAGACCCACAAGGTGGTGGCCCTGGTGCTCTTTCCCTCTCTCTATCTCTGTATTTCTCTGCTTGAAAATGAATAAATAAAATATTTTTTTTAAATCCAAAAGCTGTATCACAGGCAAAGTATGTATATGAACATCATTATAATTAAATGGGTAGGATACATCAATTAAAATTGGGTTGATAGAACTGTTTTTCATTTTTCTGTAGAAAACACATTGTAAATATGAGGGTAAGAGTAAAATAATGAGGAAGATATATCATGCAAAAACTGAGCACAAGTCCCAAATCCTAACACAGGCGACGAGAACATAGACAATAGAACCATCTTGCACAAGGAACTGATGATCAAAGTGTTAAGGAGAAGGAAAACACAATTATTCTGTCTAAATTTCAATTACAAAGAATGTCTTTGATATGAGAAACCAACCAGCAGGTTACCTGGGAGAGAGCTGAGTAGGGCTAGAACATTATTCGTTATGGCGCATGCAGCTGACGATAGGGCATGTTAAATTCATGTACCTTTAACCAGTGGTGCAGCTATGAACGTGCTCTTTGCATGTATTACATCACATTGCTTTCTTATTGAACACTGCACACTGATTATCACTTTATATGATTAAAAACAGCTGCTTTCTTTTGAGATGAACTGCAAACACAAAATCACTACCTTTTTAAAAAAAATCACATTGACCATAATATTGAAAAATTCTTTGGTATCAGTCACCTTAGAATTATATTATTTTTTAAATCTTTTTTAAGAGTTTCACTTATTTGATTACAAGCAAAGAGAGAGATAGAAGAAAGACAGAGACTGGACATGACAGGGCTACAAACTCCAGATGTAGGTACCTCTTTGTGCATCTGTCTTTAAGTGCATCCTGGGGAATTGAAAAAGGGTCAGTAAGCACTTTAACTGCTGCACCATCTCTCCAGCTCTAAAAAAAAAAATCTGTATCAAGGGAAAGATTTGAATAACTTCCCCCATGCCTAGAAATATGGGACACCTTGATTTTCTGTCTCATTAAAACTCCCTTATGTTTTCAAACAAATGTAGTAAAAATCAATTGTTATTGCCAGAAGAAAAACTCCTTTGGCCCAAGAAAACAACCTAACCATTACATTCTAGCTCTAGTATACTAGAACATGCTGGATGATTTATGTTTATTTGTATATGTACAATGTTTGATTTCCTACTTAACAGAAAACAATTTCTCATTGATTAAACGCATACCTAATACCTGTACTGTAAAAAAACAACCAATGTTCAATTCCCAATAAAAAATGGCATTCCAAAATATAAAGGTGATTTTCATACCCTTTCTGCTTTGAGTGTTTAAGCCACTTTGAATAAATTAGGGACTCAGTGATATGTTTACTAACAGAACTCTATTCAAGATACAGCTCAGTGTCTGACAGAATATATAAACAAATTTTCTTCACTTGTAATATTGGTTTTGAATTATTCCTGATGCCATTTCCAGCTAATTACACACTATATGCAAAACACTTCCCTGTTCGTTTCACAGAAGAATCTTCCTAACATGCCAGTTCTTCATGTCTACAATCCTAGTATCCCCAGTGGAATTGAATATTTTCTGATCCTTTCTCAGATTTGAATTCAGCAAGAACATGTGTCTCTTAAATTTATTTCCCATTTATTATCTAAACCTCAAATCACCTATTGCTAATAAGTAATCCTATGAAAGTGTAAGCTTACATTTCACATAAAAATCAAAGATTATTTTTATTTTTCTTAAAAGAAAATTTTTAAACAGATTTTGGTCAGAAGTTTGGATTATACTTTGTTAATTTAAGTACCCAAACTCATAAAAATAATTAAAGATCATTTTTTTCATTAGGTCAGCTTCATATCAAGTATCTCTAATAACATAAGGAGAATCAGGACAAAGCACCACAACCTACTTATCCTTGACAGACAATTAGTCATGTTGGAAAAGAAGGTTGTTGGGAAAATATGTGTCCTTCTTAGTCACCTGAACCCTGGATGCAAAGTATTTCACATAATACTGCAAGTGGGTTTTTTCACTATCACTTCTTAAAAAGTATGCCTAAAAGTCTTTCCTTGGAGGAAAAGTAGGGATTACATACTTATAAAAGTCACTTGGATGAGCTGTTGATTTAGAAATAATATATATCTGATTAAATGCTAGGCTCCACTCCTAATAAACATTTCCACTTGAATTTTAAAAACACATTTATTGCTCAATAGACAAATTTAGCAAAATTTATTTGTTGTCTCAGTGTTGTAATAGAATTTTTGGAAACGTCACATTTTACTACATAGCAATAATATCAATGCAAATTTTAATCTTACATAAAAATGAAAATTGTACTCTGATACCTATTTAAGAGCTGGTTTCTATTATTTTCATGAGCTCAAAACATTTGCACATTCAAAAATACCTAACAACATTTCTTTCCTAAAGATTTATGTTAAATTATCCTAATTTTCTAGCGTTCCATCTCACTTCATAGTATTCTTGTGTTTGTAAACCTTCGTTTACCAAGTTTTATATTGTCTGTGTATAAATGGTGTTGAGTTTTAGTGAAGCATTGAAGATATGTGAGAGAAGAAGGCATTTAGGTATTCCTTCCAAGCTCATGCTCCCTAGAGCTATTAAGCATACATGTGGGAAAATGAAGGGCATGGATATCTACCTTAGTAACAAAGAAAGGAGATCCAGAATGGGAGGAAGTCTACCCTCAAGAATCATTGCTCAGGCCTGCATCTCCCTGTCCCAGTTATTGGTTCCTTCCCACACTGAGCTGTTGATCAAAAAGACCCATGAGGTCCCCAAAATGTGACAGTCTTGTGTCAAAGCTCTTGAATACCTGTCCCAGACCTAAGGTAAGACCCTATTGCTGATGAAATTACAGAGTGTCATCAAACAACACCAAGAGATCCTGCTAGATCCAGAATGGAAACAAGCTCCCAGACGGTAGCGTCAGCACTGGAAGGTGTTGCTTGAGCTACCAGGTAAATTGGTCAATAATATTTGGAGAAAAGACAGACCACTATATACAATACAGACAGTTGTCACAAATGCTGAACACACGGGTGTATGGATGAGATCAGCAAGTCAAGAAATGCTCGTCTGTGCAATAGTGGTACTAAACCAAGTAGGGTAATCAATGGTTTACTGATTGGCTAAGAGATCCAATTAGTGACAAGGAACCCTTAACTGGAACTGGGATCCATGGCATAATCTTGTGGGAACCTAGAACATGGGCTCCCAGGGGAATTTCCCACTACCAGAGAGGTACAGAGAGGCTATACCCATTAGGAGCTAGCCAAAATAACAATGTTTTCTCATTTAATCTATATTGATTTCACTCTCCAATGGAGATTCTTTTTGTATTTTTCAGAAGGCACTGAGAGAGCCAGGGATAACCCAAATCAACCAACAAGACATTGGATGAAGACTGACAACCTGGCAGGAGACAAACCACACCTAGCTCTCACACAGGGCCCAAATGAAACCTATGAGAAAGTGAGGAGACAAACAGGAGACCAATTACCACAGCAAGTATGATAACCCATGAAAGGTCAAAGATCCAGAGATACTTAAGATCTCAATAATAAATCAGACTTAAAACCCACCCACTATGAACTCAGGGAATTTAGAGAGCCATGGTGGGGGAGAATAACCAGAGACACTGCCCCCCCCCTCAGCAACAATACACAAAGAGGGGGGAAAAACTGGCTACCTCGGGTGCAGTTCATACCCCCTAACCTATGGACAGATCCAATGTGCACACTGAGGAAGTACCCCAGTGGCTAGAGGACAGAGTGGAGGGAAATGGGGACACCTTCACAAGATTTGCTCATACAGTGTATGAACTTATTCATAATAAAGATGTTTAAAAAAGAAAGAAAATAAATCCACATAACATTAATTTTCTAGCTCTTATTATTGGGTAAAATATTTAACACTCTTTAATCTTTAAATGTCAGAGTATAAAATTACTTAGCTGAAATCATTATAGTACTTAAACATTACATAGCACTTTCCCATATAATTATTTCATTGACCTTATTTAATGTGATAAAGTAATTTTGCTCTTATTATTAGATCACAACCTTAATATGAATAAATTCCAAGTATTCATGTTTCATGATCTTATCATAAAAATTAAGGATAATAATGAGGAAGTTTGATGAGATAAAAATAATATAAATTTTCATGCAATTCAGGAATATTAAATGAAATATATTTAATAGCATTAATAAATTGTAAATTTTGTCTTACCTACCAAATAAAATGTGTTGTAAGTATCTTAGACACACTGCCTATGGCAGGTCTGTATTTAGCATTTCTGTTCACATCAGAATAGCTTGCACCTGTCACTGCTATACTGTCCTTGAAGGTGTCCTCTGCTCCCTGCATCCTGTGATATTGCACCAGAATTGTACCACCTTGCAATACGTGTGAACTAACAAGCCCTGGGGACCTTCTGTAGGCCAGCGACGCACCCTAGGACCCTGACTCCCAGGTGCTGCATCTCTGTGCTGTGTTCCCTTAAGGAAGCCCTTTGCCTCCCACGCAGAATTTATCTTCACATGTTCATCCTGATAACTTTCTTAAGGAATGCTGCATTGGCTTATTTTTCATCTTTGTCTCATTCCTCCTTTCTTGTATCATTGTTCTCTAAGTTTTACTTCTAAATAATTTTATGAAAATCTTTGTATCATTGTGCCTATGAAAATAATGCACTACTAATGCCTCCCAGGGTATTTTTAAGGTGGATTTGAAATTCCAGCTATATATATGTAAAGAGCAGTCTGAGCTCAGGCCTAAAGTCCCTGCTGTTTTGCTAGTTAAGAGTTGGAGTGTGCTAGTTGGAGGTGCTGGGTGGGTTTCTCTCTCTGCTTGCATTTGATAAAGGGAGCCAGCCTCTTTCACCATTAAAAAAAATCTGTTTTCTTAATGACATATTTTAGATAGCCAATAATGAAGCAGATTTCCATATCTTATTTAAAACATTTTCAGCATTGATTCACTCTCACCCCTTTCTCTTCTTTACTTCCTACACTGAACCCACTTAGATTTAGGGTTGTATGTTCTAAATGGGCTAGCTGTTTATTAATGATAAGTGCCATTGAACTTCTTCCATTTTGTCAAACTAATCAAAATATTTCTCACTTTTAGATGTATAATGTTCCTGAATTTCATGAATATGGTGCCTGCTTTCCTCCAACAAATTATTCAGTTTACCCTCAGGATTATCATGATGAGTCTGGAAAATCTCAATGGAAGAAAAGAAGTACCAGACAGTTTCCTATATTTAAATGACTCATAATAATAGGGTACCCATGCTATACATGTTCCCCATTTGTATTTAAGTGTGAAATAAATCAGAGTACATGGTCTCTGGTTACATAAATTAAGAATTTAATTTTACTTAACTCAAAGGCAAAAACAGAGCTTTATTTTCAAAGAAAATAATGTTATCAAAAGCACTGTTTTGTACTAAAATTTGAAACTTTTCTCTATGCTCTTAGGTTACAGCCTGTAATCCCAGCACACTAGATGTAGAGGTTGGAAAATCAGGAGTTCATGGCCAGCCTAATGAATATAATAAGCTGACCAGCTTGGCTACATAAAACATGACTCAAAGACAAATAAATATATTTGTGAAAGTTCTATGACCCATGACAAGTAAGTTTGGTTGTATAAATGTTTTCTAAGTGAGGGTTAAGAAAAATAATATGCCTACTTTGAATATCTGTGCAGTCAACTGTCATTTATCAAATCCCTAAGATTTAAATATCAGAATTTTGATAATCTTTAGCTAACATTTCTTCTACATGATAACGTACATCATTTTAAAATGGAAGCTGAACGATCTAAATGCAAATTTATGGTGATTCATTTCTATCACTCAGAGGAAAAATAACAGCTATTCATAATATTCAAAGCAACTGCTGGTCTTTATTCATATCCCGCTTTAGAGTTTGTGAGCATTGGAACATGGCATTTGAAATCCTGTGAAGCTGCCTTAATGATAACTACTCATGTAACAGTCAGTGCCTCCAACCTCCACGAATATAGAATTAGTTACATGAACAGGTCCACCTAGTAACAGGTTCATGCTCTCTAGGATAACACATTTAAATATAGCATGCTCACTCCCCAAATATGTGCATCATCATACACAACAAGAAGTGAACATACAGTTATGAAAATGTAAATGTGAAAAACAAGGCCTGCAAAGTTAGTAAGGCTGCTTTAAATTAAACATGTAAAATAATTTCAGGTTCACACAAGATTCTTTCAACCAAGAGAATTAGCACAGGAGCAAAAACTAAATTCAAATATTGTCACCAGCACTATAGCATTTGATGAAGTGGAATCTAGTTACTCCTGTTAATTTGAAAGTGAAAGCACAAAGTAAATTATTAGACTACTGGAATATAAATGTATGATGGGAAATAATAACGAATTTCCCCAGCATGTTCTGTAAAATTGTTTGAGAATACTGCATTTCTTTTTTATAACTCATTATAATGCTAAGGTAAATATAATGAAAATATTTTATTATTTATGGAGAATATATAAAAAATTAAGTAAAGAGTTAAAAATATTGTTTTGATAATTTTATTATTAAGTACCTTTTAGTTTTTCTCATTCCTAACAATATATTTTTTCTGGCATAAAACAATTTTTAAAATATGTCATATTAAGACATATGTAGCTAATATATGAATAATATTACAAGTATGGCTTTGTTTTCTAAAGTACTCCTAATGAAATAACAACATTGGAATATCTAAAGTTATTGGAGTATAAGGATTTTTTAAATAATCCATAATTTCAATATCTATTATCCACTAATAATAAAAAGATGGAAATTGGGAGAAAAAAGTAAGAGAACTCGATAACCCTAAATTATAGGCAAGAGAAACACATCTGAAGCTTATGTGTGCTGGAATTACAAGACAGTAATTGTTAAAATGCTCAAAGACTTAGAGAAAAAACCCAATATATGGTACATGGATGGAAATTATGACTATGCCAATGAAAATTATAAATTTTAGTTTCAGGCTGAAATTACTCTAAATATTATAACTTCTACAAATACAGAAAAGAAAGAAACTGTTAAATGGAAATTAGAAATTAATAGAAGATTTAGAAAAAATATCTGGTAAAGATCAGAAAAATTATTCAGAATAAATGTCTAAAAATTTGAATTAAAAATATCACATATTCTGAGGTTATATAATTAGTGTCTGGGAGACATTAGGAGAAAATGATAATTATTATCTAAAATGAATCCCAAATATCTTACAATAAAACTCTTGAAAACCCAATTAATTCAGGAGTTTCTAGTTTCAAATTCAACTTCTAATAATCAGGAGCTTTGCTATAGGCAGATCACAAGTTATTTTAGGTATAAAATAAGGAAGCAGTCCCATTTACAATAACTATAAGTTAGTTTGAAATAAATGTAACTGAAAAGTCATTGAGCACAACAATAAGAAATTTAAAATAGAGATGAAGAGATTGAAGAAGTTACCCAATAAGAGGAAAGACAGACTCTGTTCATGGATATGAAGAATCTGCATTGGTGTAATGTCCATAATATTCAAAAAATTCACAGATTTAATGCAATTCTTATCAAAATACCAATGACATTCTTCAAAAACAGTTTGGAAAACTATGCCCAAATAGATATGGAAACACTAGGATATTAAAATAATCAAAGCTATATTATGCATGGGGAAGTCCTCACTAACCATAGGTCTTCAGAAAGTCTTCACCCTCCAAACACTCATCAACCTAGCAATATTTGTCTCAAATGATCAATAATAATATCACTCTCAGCTGGAGACTCTGCTTGTATTTTCAAGAAAGCAATGAGAACCGGGGACAACCGAACTCCACCAAAGAGGCCTGATTTGATAGGGGACACCCAAGCAGGAGACGATCCATGTAGAGCCCTAACACAACCTCTAAGGAAGTGGGATGTAGAGCAAAAGATTTATTCCAACATCAAGGCAGATAACCTAGGGAAGGACAATGGAGAGAGGCTCCAAGGGTGCCCAAAATTGTCCAAAACACAAATTTAGAGACTCATAAAAACCTAATAACTATGGAAAATTTGAATTAACCCACTACCATTTGGGGAAATTTGCGGAAGAGGGGGTGGAAAGAGTGTAATAGTCATGGGGGTGGGAGAGAAAAACCAATGCATGAAAGGGAATGTCATCATGGATTCAATGGTTTTGTCTAATAACCTATGATACTGAACATATTGTGTTATATATATATATATATATATATATATATATATATAATTTTAAGCCAATAAAAGCATTTTAATAACTTCAAAGTTTAAATTTCAGATTTCAATTATATTTTTATAAGAATAAATTTAAAAATAGAATGGATTTTTCAGGGAAGCCTCTGAGCTCCCCAAAATAACAAACAGGCTATTGACATGGACCTTGGCTGCTCACCAGGATCCAAAGGTAAAATACTCTTACTGAGGGTATGTGATTGGTATAGGACATAGGAAATCAAGATGGAGCTAAGGTAGAGGTTTTCTTCCTGCTATGTGGCTTCTACGTTGCTGGATGATGGCAAGCAAGCCATTGGTAGAGTGATGTCATCAACATTGCCATCCAGAAATGAATCCTGCCATGTACTAGACTGAACCACCAAGGCAAGGCATGCCTTCCATTGCAGTGATCATGGACTGCTTGATCCAAACGACTTTTTGATGAATGCTGTTGTGTTTTCATTGTTAAGAAATATGTTTCTGGAGGCAGAGGTGTGAGTATTGCCATGAGTTCGAGGATGCCCCAAGACTGCATAATGAACCTGGAAAAAAGAAATGTGAGGAGAAAAAAAATATTTTAACTAAAACACTGCATGATATGGTCACTCATTAAGTACCCACTTTATTCTATAATAATTATTACATCATTTTGTCTATACCAGGTAAATGTATGATTTTGAATTTAAAACATATAAGGTAAATACGTGCTTGTGATGATGTGGAAAAATGGCAATCTCAGTGTTTTTCTAAGGGAATGTGAAATGGTTTAGTCACCATGGAAAGTTGTACATAGGGGTCACAAATGAAAAACTATATAAATTTCATAGTATTTTCCATAGGCCTATTTTCATTTTAAATTATTTATTTATTTATTTGCATGCTTGAATAGAAGAGTAAGAGACAGAATGAGTACACCAGGGCCTCTAGTCTCTGCAAACAAACTCTAGATTCATGTGCCAGTTTTTGTATCTGGCTTTACATGAGGTACTGGGGAATCAAAACCAGGGCATTAGGATTTGCAGGCAAGTGGCTTAAACATTGATACATCTCTCTAACCCCAATTGTTTTATATTGATCAAAGAGCCATTCCAGCAGATTATTCTTTCTAAAGAATTTAACCAGAGGACATGCTTCTGAATATTTATTTTCCCATTCTTGCCACATGTGTCTCACATTATATTCTTCTGCAAAGACCTCACTTAAGCACTTCTCTTTCCAAAAGGCCAGTAAAATCTGTAGTTTCTTATATAAAATTTCAGAAAAATTGGTAGTGTATGTCATTTCAATAGTTATTCATAAGGTTTCATGAATACAACCTAGTAATCATTATAGAAAGATTACTGTGAAATTATTGTATAGATAGAAACACACACACTGAGTTATTGCCTGAAATGTGGTGTTTTAGTAATATAAGAAGTAGCAATGGTATCTGCTACTTTCTTATTGCTGTACCAAATTCCTGACCAAAGCAACTTAAGAACTTCAGTTTATGTTTCAGAGGGATATAATCCATCATGGCTGAAATGCCATGGTGACAGGAATGGGAAGCTATTGGTCATATTGCAGTCCATCAGAAAGCAGAGGACATACAGGAAGTGGGTCCCAGTGACCCACCTACCTCCTTCAGCAAGGCTCCACCTCTTAGGTTCCACTTTCTCAACAATGCACACCACAAGGAAGAAGTGAGGTGAATCAGGCCTATTAGCACAGATATACTCTGTCTCTCTCTCTTTTTCTCTCTCTCTCTCTCTCTCTCTCTCTCTCTCTCTCTCTCTCTCACACACACACACACACACACACACACACGAAGAAGTATACAACCATGATACTAACATTACATATAAATGTAGTAAATAAAAATTTCTACAAAAATCTACAGTTCTGTATGTAGAGTTATATTTAAATACTAGTTGAACTAATACGTGTCAGAAAATGTTTTTCCTCTAAATAATTACACAAATAGCACAATACATGAGTCTTCATTTATTATGAAGCAAAAAATAGTAAGAAATTATGGGTTTCAAACTACAGCATTAAATACTGTTAATAAAAGTATGCTAAAATACTTTATTTCATATATGCAAGCAATTATTTTAGGTGAACATTAATTCTTTCAAAAGTATGAATACAAATTACTAAAAAGGATTGAAATTTAGGAGGGATATTTGAGATGGCTCCTCAATCAAAGCATTTGCTCTTCTGGCATGAGTACCTGAGTTTGAAACCCCAGCACCCATGTAAAAAAGATCCAGATTCTGTAGTATACATGTGGGATCTCAGTCATGCCTATGATGCCCATAGACATAAAGAAGCTCAAACCAAGAGACACTTTGCGGACAGTTAGTTACACTGGCAAAAGCTGCAGCAAAATGTTAAACCTTGTTCAGATAAAATGCCCAAACCAATGCAGCTTACATAGGAAAGGATTTATTTGGGGAAGTAGATTTAAGGGACGGATCAGCATAACAGGAACAGCATGGCAGGAACAGACATCTGATGTCATGTTGCCACATCAGCAGGGAGGAAATAGAGACAGTGAGCTAAGTCAGGCAAGCAGGGCACCACCATAAGACCCCAGGGCCAGCAGTTACACACTTCCCCAAATACAACTCTTAACCCCTGGAGGTTCCACCACCTGTAAATTAGTGATTGCTTAATCACAAACACATGAGTTTATGGGGTACATTTTATATCCAAATCAGCAGAGATAATTCAAATTTGCAATATGTACGTGGAAACATTTGTTTGAAATAATACTTTTTTTTTTTTTTTGCTTAGACCCCTTTAAGCATTTATTGAAATGGTCATGGCAGGTACATTAAGTGGAATATTTTTAAAGTTGGCTATAAATTGGACTCATTGAGGTACAGTAAAATGAATGTCCAATGTTTAACTCCAGTATAATTCACAATTGGCCAGAAGTTGATTTTAGAATCTCCCATATATTTTTGTTGTTGTTGTTGATGATGTTGTTGTTGTAATTGTTGTATTTTTCTTTTTTAAATGTATTCTCTCATTTTATTATATTTACACAATTTCATGCATATTTAAATTATGTATCTATCATTGGAAGAATGATGCAGAGAGAATGTCATTTGCTTTTAAAAATTCCTTCAAATGTATACTATTTTTTTAAATAATTAAACAATTTGTCTTAGACTTCCCCACAAAGAATCTATACATTGATTGACTTTAACTTCTAGCAATATTCATTCATACGTGGAGGTAACTCCAATCTCTACATCTCCTTAAATTCACTCATAGTAAGCACATGGGTTAGTCTATTCACTCTTCTCTGTTTATTTCCTCTATTCATAATAAATTAATTGAATTATTTTCATCACCATTTAAATTAATATATATTCATTTAAAATTCATTATAATGTTTAGACACACCAACTTAACATATAGAAATTGTCATCAGCATGCTCTTTATATCATTCAATAAAAATGAAACTACAATAACTAAAGTTTGTGTGTCTTTACATAATACTGTCCCACACTAGACTAAAAGTTCATGAAAATGAGGATAGTAAGACTGCTTGACACAGCAGCAGAGGAGCTAAGTTTGAACCCTGGCACCACCTAAATTGCTGAGCAAATCAGTACATGTCTGTAACACCAATGCTACAAGTTTAAGGCAGAATTATTTTGAATCCCAATCAGGCAGTCTAACTGAAAAATAGCTAGGGCTTAATTGTGTGAATTTGACTGGGGGAAATATAGGTGAGGAGCTATCTAAGAGACCACCCTAAGTATGATTTTTATTCTCCCCAAGCATGTGCCCTCAACGCATGCATCTACATATAACCAGCACACATCTACACACATACACACACACACACAAAATAAACACACACTACAAGCACACACATTACAAACACACACACTACAAACACACACACCACACTCAATACCACACATACAGACACACACACACTGTAAGCACCCACAATACACACACACTACAAGCACATACAAACACACACGCTCTACAAACACACACACAATACACACACAATACATACACATGCACTACAAGCACACACACTAAAAACACACACACTACAAACAAACACACACTGCAAACACACACATACAATACACACACACAGATATCACACACAAATACAAAGAAAACACACAGGCAGACAAAAAATGTTCATGATAAGAATTTTTAGTTATATACTTTTCCTATAATACTATTAGTT
>PVHP010003244.1:67352-80712 GCA_004024765.1 Zapus hudsonius
TATATATATATATATATATATATATATATATATATATATATATATATATATTTTTTTTTTTTGGTTTTTCGAGGTAGGGTCTCGCTCTAGTCCAGGCTCACCTGGAATTCACTACATAGTCTCAGGCTGGTCTTCCTGAGACGGCAATCCTCCTACCTCTGCCTCCTGAGTGCTGTGATTAAAGGCGCGCGCCACCACGCCTGGCTACATTTTTTTTAACAGTGGCTATTTTCTATATTTTCACATTTCCCTATTTGTCTATATATGAGAGTTATGCTTGGGTATACAAATTAAAAATGATTTTTTATTTAATTGTGCATATTTGTATGAATAATACATATCAGTTTGTTTTCTTAGATTGTGTCTTAATGCTTACAGAAGTTTTTTCAGTCTTATAATAATAAAACATTCTCTCACTTTTGTTTTGGTTTTTAGTTTGTCTATTACTAGTGAAGCTTAACACATTCAAAGATATTATACGACTAAATTTCATTTTTCTTGCTAGTCTACTCATAGCAAGCACATTTTATTACATTTCTGAGTTTTAAAAATGTCTGCATTAAGGTGTATTTGTGCTGCTTGTATTTCAGTATGTCAATATATTTCAATCGAGTATCCTACAAATATCTCATCAATGGTTATCTGCATGCTATTCCTCTGTTAGTTGTAATAGCAATATGAGTGTTTCTTTTAGTATTCCTTATTCATGGGATTGTGTTACCTATCAATGAACCGTTTATTCAATCACCTATGATTCCCCTCCTGAATTCAAAAGAACCTGTCTCATTATTTTTTTTATTATCCATCTCTGAATCAATTCTTCAGTGACTACTAACAAAACTCTAGTAAAACATCCAATTGGGAATTTATTTTCTTGTAATGTGTTCTTCTTTAGATAAATGTCACTTGCATTTGAATAAAAATGACACTATTTATGTTTGTAATTTACTGGAATAATTCTATAGTTTATTGGGAGGTGAATAAAATAAATGGGCCATTAAATACTTACTTAAAACTGTTGTAACTATCCTGTGAAATGGCAACTTAAACCTCAAGAAGTTACTGTATTGATTCCTATTTTATTCTAATTAGGTCATATTGGGTGCCTTGGGCTCTTGCATATTATGTGGGCCGGGCCAGTGTTGATCTTTATGTCCCCTAAAAGATCATGTGGTGAAAGTCTATGCCCCAGCCTGGGAAGAAGGTTGGTGCCCCAGCCTGTGGTGCCAGTCACAAGGATGGAGAATTAATATAAATTGCTAATTCTTTCTATTTTATTGTACTTTCAAAATATTTAAATGTGCAAGTCTTTGTTCTATGTCTTTTCACTATGTTTTTGAACCTTATCTTTTACATTGCTAGCTTATTCTATTTAAATTGTATGGTCAATGGTACATACAGTCTTTTTATCACAATAACAATGCTTTGTTACCACAGCCTTGGAAATGAAACATTATTTTGTAAAGTTTTCTTATTTTGGATTTCCTCTTCACAAAATATTTGCATATATCCAATTGAAAAGTTTTATCATTTGTATTTAAAATTACAAAAATTAAAACAAATAAGTATATACCATGGTTTGATCCAAGTGTCCCCCACAAACAAATGAATATGCTCTGGGTAATAGATCCTCAACTGATGGCAGTTTGGATTTTACATCCTCGCTGGAGCTGTGTTGTTGGAGGTGAGCTTTTGGGGGTTATAGCCAGCTTCCCCTTGCCAGTGTTTGGCACACCTTCCTGCCATTGTTTGCAGTGCTGTAGCGGAGGTGATGTCCACCCCTCTGCTCATGCCCTCATCTTCCCTGCCAGGATGGAGTCTCCCCTGGAGTCTAATAAACCCATTCCTCCACAAGCCGCTTTTCTTTGGTTTTTTTCTGCACAGCAACTGCAAAGCTGACTGCAACAGTATATATGTCACAAGTTTTTACAATACTTTAGAATTTTTTTTAAGGTAGGATCCTCACTCTAGCTCAGGCCCACTTAGAACTCATGAGGTAGTCTCAGGTGGCTTCCAACTCACAGATGATCCTCCTGCCTCTGTCTCCCAAGTTTTGTGACTAAAAATGTGTGCCACCATGCTTTTTTTTTAGTTTCTTTGCTTATTGTTGCTTTAGAATATTTAAACTTGCATAATTTTCTCTACTCTATTCTATTATCATTACTAATTTTGTTATAGTTAAAACCAGATAATTACTCACCTAATACAATAACCTACACTGAGATACATTTTATATATCCAAGGAGAGGCTGCTTCTGGATATTTGCATAATAGGTATTTTGATTAAGGCAGGGTTCTTCTACAGAATCAGTAAAATAATTTCAATGACCTTGCGCGAGGACCTGTTATTTCCTAATTTGAGAACACATCCAACACTGCAGCTACATGTTGAGTAAATTAGTTGTTTCTTAAATTTTATTCAAGTTAGATTTATAATAAGTATGCACAACTATATTTTCATAATGTTCTCATACAAGAATGTGGACTAGTGGACAAAGAAACTGTAAGACTAGGGCTTAGGGAGGAACAGTGAGAGAATGGCAAAATTAAAAGTGACATTTAGCTAGAAGGGAAAATTTCTGGCTATCTCTCTTTGTCTATCATCTACATATCAACTATTTATTTCTATTATGATGTATTTCAGTTTTACCTAGGAGCTACAATGGTGATTAATTGCAGAATAAAAGAGATAACAATTTCTTCATTGATCTAATCTAAACACTACATCAATCTTATTTTTGTGATTCTCTTAAAATATAGCCTTACAGTATTGCTTTTATTTTTATCACTGATGAAACTGGAATATTTCAGATGGTCCACATTGGACTTCTTACTATAGTAGATTTTACTTTACAAGAAAAAAAAGTTGATGCAAGGATTTGGTAAGATTTTGATTATTTCCTACCTTCCTTTAGAGAATAAGGAATTAATATTTGATGTGTCTGTGGACCCTTTTTAATGTCTGAATAACCTTTAGGACCAAAAATCCATTTATCTGTGTCCCACTTGAAGACAATAACCATTATCAGCTCAAACCATTTATCCAAAACCCTAAAGGAAATCTTAGAATTTTTACTTCCCCAACATAAAGTAAGTATTCTGCCTTTGGGTAAGAGCTCAAATATATATTTGCTCTAATATTGCAGATTCCTTCTGCAGGGGAAGTTTGACATTTTCAATTGATTTGGTTATTCTCTGAGCCTGGTTGAAGTCTATAAAGTAGATGAAAAGATTTTTACATTTCTTTCAGGCAGATTCCATAACCTTTTGGCTTTCTACACTTTTTTTGTGAACAAAAGCCATTATTTTGTTGCATTTTCCCAGTAACAAGAAGACCATGTGTACTGCTATATAATTCAACTATATTCATCATCCTTGCCTAATTTTACAAAAATCATATTTACATTGGTGCTTAATAATGACACCCTCATGATTTCATCTCATTTATGCCCATACTAAGAAGCCCTCTTCAGAGTATTTACTATTAACCAAATCCAATACACACACAAAAAAAATGCTCAGATTCTCAGAGATGCCGGATCCTTCTCTCTCTGCCAAAAGCTCAAGTGGTTTTCATTGATTGAGTTTAGCATGCTCATTTCTGAACATTATAGTACCTTGCTCAACTCAAGAAATATTTATCATCATCAATTGATTTATTGTAGGTTGCCATTTTCTCCAAGCTAGGGGACTCACCTGCCTCTTAATAATTTTTCATGGCTGGATTCGTGTGCTTATATTAAGTTGTCAAATCATGGACAATAAAATTCTGCTCTCCCCTGGACAACCTGTTTCATGTGGACATGGAGAATCCTCCATCCATTTCCATAGACAAGCATAGGTGAGTCTGCTGTTCATTTATTTCCTGGTAATTTACCACTGAGACATAATTCCCAGTCCTGCTCTCCTGGATCCTAAAAGCACATTACAACATAGGTAACTAATTTAATCATTCCTCTCTTCCTTTGTCATATCTGTCAGTTTCTAGTTAGAACTGGGACTTGACTCTGCTTATGGGAGCAATGGTACCGAACTAATAAAAAAAGCATAAATTAATATATATTATATCTCACACACTAATAAATAGCTGAAGCATCGTAACAAATACCTTTTTAACCCTGTTAATTTTTTTTTCTTACTAGTGCTCTACTACTAACTAGGAGTCTTTGCCTTACTGAGTTAATTTTAAATTTACTAAGTGGATTTAAAGCATAAAAATTTCTGCTGAAATTGTATTTCAATTTTAATTACAAATGGTATTTCTACATTCATGTATAAGTAGATTTAATGAATTTTATTGATTATTCACATTTTAAATAAACATTTTGATACTGTTCCATAATGTGTGTGATAATGACTCCTATGAGACTCTCTGAAATAGTTCATATAAAGGAGGTATGACAATCTATTTATGAATTCTGACATCATCCATGTTAAAATCTGAAAAAAGGCTAATACATTTTATTTAACTTACATTGTTCTCACTTGTTTGGCCATTCAGTGTATTTTGAAATATTTATTTATTTATTTATTTATTTATTTATTTATTATTTAGGTTTTTGAGGTAGGGTCTCACTCTAGGCCATGCTGACCTGGCATTCACTATGTAGTCTTGGGTGTAGTGTATTTTATTTACATTTCAATTTTCTCTAGAAACTTTCCCTATATCATAATTATCAAAATTTAGAGAATAGTTATTTCATTTTAGAAATTTCCATATGTGTCATTATTTCTAATTTATTTATTCTTACATTCTTATATATTTTCTTAGAACCTGTATTATTTTGTAAAATTAAAAAAATAGCAATTTGTTTTTACATACGCCTCTGCTTAAACACCCACAGTGTTCTAACAAAATAAATCCCATACTTGTTATTTGGATTCAAGTTCGTTTTGGATCAGAGTCAAGTTACAGAATTTATTTCTTCTTTTTTTGGTTTCAACCCATACACATTAAGCACTTTCTTTAACCATTTCACTTACATCACTGCATGAAATCATGTACTAAAGGACTAAAATGTCCCCATTTCTTAGTAGAAATGGAGAATAGCATTGGAGTTCTGTGAGGCTAAAGAGAGGATCTTTCCAGTAGATTCCATAATATAACACAAAAATAAAATGTGATTATTATGCCCAAAACTTTATAGAATATAACATATACAAGGCTGGAGAGATGGCTTATCGGTTAAGGGTTAAGGCACTTGCCTCCAGTGCATAATGCCCCAGGTTCAATTCCCCAGGAACCACAATGTGGTGGCCCTGGTGTTCTCTCTCTCTCTCTCTCTCTCTCTCTCTCTCTCTCTCTCTCTCTCTCTCTCTCTCTCTCTCTCTCTCTCTCTCTCCTTGAAAATGAATAAATAAAATATTTTTTAAATAACATATACAGATGATCTTTTTTTAAGATAACCTGATCTGAATTAGCCTGACTGTCAGGCATCAGATTGGATCTAATGGTTTCATCTGCATTTTCTGGATGATTTGCAATTTTGAGCATTTTGATCATTTTTATTTCCTTTGTGTAGAAATATTTATTCAGTTCTTTGTTCATTTTTAACTGAGATATTTGGAATTTTTTTTCTGCTGCACTGTAGTAAGTTATTTTGATTTTTGTTTGCCTTTTTATTTTGTTTCTGTATGTGATTGATTTTGATTGAGTTCTAAATATGTAGCCCAGGTTGGTCTTGAACTGTTCGTCCTGCATCAGGCTTATCTGGGCTGTGACTGTGTCCAGTTATGTTTTTGAACTTAATCATTTTTCAAATGCACAGCCTACAAATATTGTCATTTTCTTCTACAGGTAGCCTTTTCCCTGTGAAAATTGTTTTGTTAGTACTGAGAACACAAGAGGGTTGATTCAGTCTCCCTTGTTCAGATCTAGCTCTTTTCTTCAGACATTTGGTGATGTAAGCAAGAAATGTCAATCAATACCAATGCCAGAAAGCCTTTCTCAAAGAACTTCTTGGTATTTGCTCCAGCTACATACCACTTTAAATTGATTGTAATTTTTGTTAAAAGAAAAATTACAACATAATGTTTTAATGTGATTGTGTGAAAAGTAAGGATTCATACATTCTTCAAGGTACTGTAAACTGGTCCAACAATTATAAGACAGAATGTGATTATTTACATCCCTCAAATGTCCCAATTTTGCACTAATTACAAGAAATTAATTTCAGGCCCCTAAGAGATATCTGAATTCGTGTAACTATTGTAGAATTAAACACAGTTGCCATGATGTAAAGCAATATAAATGTTTATAGATTGATGAATGGATAAAGAATAGAACAGCTGATCTTTTTTGAAAATGAGGGAACTCCTGATTATCACTAAAATATGCTGCAATTTGAATCTCCTTTATTCATGCTTTCTCCTCTGCTATGTAAGTATTGAAGAGTCTTTCCAAAAGTAGTATAACCCAGACAAAGAAGAACAAGTTCTACTTAGTCACAGGTATATGGCTAAACATTTAAAATTATCACACTCATAGAAGCAGAGCTTTGGTGAGAGGAAAAGTTGGATGGTTTCCTTTTAAGTGGTATAATTTTTAAAATTTATTTATTAACATATTTATTGTCAATAATTAGATACATTGTATGAGCAAATCTTGTGATGGCAATAATTTTTAACCTTACAGCTGAAGAATTTCTAGAGACCTATAGTATTGTAGCAAGCTTATATTCAACAACATTATAGATATTATTTAAATATTTATTGAGAGTGGATCTCAAGCTATATTTTAAAATAACTATAGAGGAAAATGAATTAAAATGTTTGTAGAAAACTTTTAGATGTGATGACTGGCCATGGAATAGTTTGTGGTGATGTAATAAATATAAATATACGCAAATTTTAGTTCATTAAAATGTTTTAAAGTACGAGTAAATCTTATGTATTTAAATTGTGCATTGAGGCCGGAGAGATGGCTCAGCGGTTAAGGCACTTGCCTCCACTACCTAAGGCCCCTGGTTCAATTCCCCAGTACCCACATAAACCAGACCCACAAGGTGGTGGTCCTGGTGCTCTCTCTCTCTCTCTCTCTCTCTCTCTCTCTCTCTCTCTCTCTCTCTCTCTCTCTCTCTCATCTCTCTCTGCTTGAAAATAAATAAATAAAATATTTTAAATTGTGCATTGAAATTTCTAAACACAAACTTAATAATTTCATTTCTATATTACTAGAGTTTACTATTAACCAGATTGTTACTAATGTCAAATCTCAAGTTATTCACACATTAAAGTACTTATGACTTTTTCCTGCAATTCTCAGATGGTTTGGGAAAAAAAAAAGTATTTGCCTGAACCATAAGGATACTTAGAATAGTGTGTACTGGACCATAAAATCAATTAACAGATGTGTTTCCTCAGCTCAATAGTCCTTTCTCATTTGTATTCAACATAGTACACATCCTGTTATGTAGATGACTTTTTCTTTTTCAATTACTGGAATGTATCTTCAAAAAGAGTACTGGGTTTGTTTTCCTTTATTCTCTTTATTGTAGTACATTTTGTTTTCCTTACCAATGTTTTCTGATTTCTATAGCCAGAAACACCAAAACAAAACGACTCAGAAGAAGATGGCTGTGTTGTCTTTTTATGACTTCTAAACACATATTGATAAAACATCAGAATAGTGATAAAATTTTTAATAAAATATATCTTTATCATCCATTTTTACATACACTGAATGAGCAAATAATGTGTTGATATCCCCAATTCCCCGATTTCCCTCTTCCCTGTCCCCTGGGTATCCTCCTCCGTGGGCAGTCAGGATCAGTCCATGGGTTATGGGATTATGGATAGCCTATATTCAACCGGGTTCCACCTGCCTTTGTATGTTGTTACTGGGGGCGGGGTGAGTCTCTGGATATTCTCCTCCACAATGACTTTTACAGTCTTTCCACCCTCTCTCCCGCTCAGTTCCCTGAGTCATGGGGGGTGAGTATTAACGCTGCTTTATTGTTGAGGTCTTAGGGGGGTCTCTGTATTTTTGCTTTAGGTTGTGATGAAAATCATTGGTCTCTGTCTCGCTGGCTTATCCAGGGTTAATTTACTGGCTGTGGTTATGGGTCTCATGCTTATCCCACCACTCTCTGCGGGGTTCCACCATGGTAGGTCTGGGGCGGCTCATCTCTTGCCAGGATGTCAGCCATCCTCTGAGGATTGTTGGTAGGGTTGGAAGAGCTACAGCTCTCTCTCTCTCTCTCTCTCTCTCTCTCTCTCTCTCTCTCTCTCTCTCTCTCTCTCTCTCTCTCTCTGGCTTCTGAAAAATACAAACAGAATCTCCATTGGAGAGTGAGATCAGTATAGGTTAACTGAGATACAAATTTCTGTATTGGCTAGATTCTCTTGTGAGTAGCCTCTTTGTAAATCACTTGTAAAGTGCATTTCTCTTTGGGATCCCAAGATTTTGGTTCCCAATGTGAAGTGTTTGATTCTCTGTTCTTTTGAGTGTTCACTTAGTAAGATCTGGTCCAAGTCAGACCATTTTTATCTACATTTCAATCGTTTTTCCTTTCAGCAGAGTAAAATTCCATCTTGTAAATGTACAACAGTTTTGTTACCCATTCCTCCATGAATGGGCATTTGGGTTGATTGCAATTTTTGGCTATGATGAATTGAACTGCTATAATTTAAAATAATTCTCACATATTAAAAAATGTTTTCCTTAGTCTCTGATAATGCAGTTTTACATGTACCCAGTTCCACGAATACAAACTTATAAAGTTACAATTCAAATTTTATGGATTGTATAAGAGCTTGTAAAAATACACCACAAGTAAAGTTAAATTTTATAATTGTATTTTCATATTTATAAATAGTATTTTCATATTTATAAATATAATTTAACATATTCTATTATTGAAATTGGAAAAAATCTAAATGGACAATATTGAGAAATTTACATAAGTGAAAAATATGTGCAGAATATTTATATTTATGTCTATTAAATGAGTCAATAATTGACATATTAATGAAATTAAACATCATGTATCAAATGAAGAAGTCTTTGAAGTTCTTCCATATACATCAAAAGTTATGCTCATTATGGAATATAAATATTTTGAATGCCTAGATACAGTGTTTCTTCTTATTATTTTTTAATCCAAACATTTAATTGATCATATATAAACCTTTTTTATAGAAAAATGTTATAATTCTTCATTGCCTTGATTATTTATGCAATATGTGATCATTTGAAAGCTGACCTGAATTTCCCTTAATGGTGTTGAGAATTTTTATCACATTTGAGCATCATTATAATCAGAGGAAGAAGCCAAGCAATAATTAATTGAAGGAGCACAAAATTACTTGGTGAAGAAACTTGGAATAAAACCTCATTTTTTAAAAGTTTTTCATAAGCACTTTTTTAATTTTAAAAATTTTTATTAATGTATTTATTATGAATAATTATATACATTTTATGAGAAAACCTTGGGAAGGTGTCCCCATTTCTCTCCTCTATCCCCTAACCACTGGGGTCCCTCCTCAGTTTCCCATATTGGATCTGTCCATAGGGTAGGGATTATGAACTGCACCAGTGGTAGCCAGTTATATTTTCTTCCCCCTTTGTGTATTGTTGCTGATGGGGTTGATGTCTCTGGATATTCTCCCACACCATGGGTCTTACATTCTCTCTGCCCACTTTTCCACTCAGTTCCCTGAGTCATGGTGGGTGAGTTTTAAGTCTGCTTTATTGTTGAGACCTTAAGTGTCTCTAGATTTCTGCTATGGATCCATAGTCCTTCCATAGGTTATTTAACTTGTTTTGCTGAGAGGTCTCATCTTTGGCTCCCCCCATTCTCCTAGATTTCACTTGGGCTCTGTGTAAAATCCAGGGGTGGTTTATCTCCAGCCAGGTTGTCAGCCATCATCCCATGTCTTCTTGATGGAATTGGGTTGTCCCTGGCTCTCTCAATGCCTTCTGAAAAATATAAACAGGATCTCCAATGGAAAGTGAAATCAGTATAGAGTAATCGAGACACACATTGCTATTTTGGCAAGATTCTAAAGGGCATAGTCTCTATGGCTCTTAGGTAGTGGGAATTTCCACCTTTGAGTCAGGGTTCATGGTCCCCATAGGATTTTGTCATGAATCCCATTTCCAGTTAAGGGTTCCTTCTCACTGAGCAGATCTCTTAGCCAATCAGTAAGCCCTTGATTACCCTCCCTGGTTTAGTGCTTATTGCACAGATGAACATTTCTTGATTTGCTGGTCTCTTCCATACAGCCATGTGCTCAGCATTCTTGTGGCAACTGTCTATATTGTATATCAGTGGCCTTTGCTTTCTCTAAATATCATTGACCAATTTTCCCTGGCAGCTCATGTAATGCCTTTCAGTGCTACTGGGAGTTGGTTATTATTCTTGCTCTAGAAGGATGTCTTGTTTTTTGATGAAACTCTATAGTTTCTTCAGCAATAGGTTTGTACCTTAGGCCGGGGACAGTTACTCAAGAGTTTTGACAGAAGTCTATAACATTTTGGAGACCTCGTGGGTGTCTGTGATGAATACATCAGTGTGTGAAGGAACCAATAACTGTGACAGGGAGATGCTGGTTTGAGCAATTATTCTTGAGGATAGGCTTCCTCCCATTCTGTTCATGGCCCCTCAACCAGGTGGTGCCCTCAGCTTCCTCAGGAGCTTACTGTGTGAAAATTGGGATTTTATGTTATCCATTCATTAGATTAGTTTATTGTATGTCTCCCCCCACCTTTGCATTTGCCCTGTTTGTGTTTTCTGGAAAACTTGCAAGCAGTCTACTTATCAGCTTCATCATATCAACAAAGGCTTGGCATTAGAATAGACATATGCATTTCTGAGTTGTACAAAACAATACTAAATAACGAAAACAATTATACATATTAGTATGTCCTGTTAATGCTGGAGAGACTAAATATGTATACCTATTATGATGAAACTTTTAAAATTTAAATAACAATTCAGCAGAAATACTTGCATATGAAGATTATCAAAGTAATAATGCTCATTTGCTTATATAAAATGAATTTCTGTTAAAGTACATTTAATTTTAACATGTTATCCATGTATATCAAACTGTGTATATATGTATAGCCATTATGGCAATTGTTTTTAAATTAACTTTATAAACTATATATATATAGTTTATAAAGTTATATATAAATAAATTTATGTATTTATATATTATAAGAAGTTTATAAAGTTATATATAAAGAAATATATATATATATATATATATATATATATATATATATATATATATAATTTCAAGTCATGATATATTGCTCAGGTAATGATTACATTGCCATAAGATTGTAGTAAGGGTTTTTGAAGTACCATAATATTGCATGATAATGGCCTGCATATGTAACTCAGCATTTGTAATATGGAATCCTAGGAACATTGAAAATAATCATGAGACCTCTGTCAAATATCGAAATAATTTAACAAAACACAAGCTAAAGAAAATTTGATAAAATTTCTTTTTCACTATGTACCCATAAAATGTATCTAAGAGTTATACCTTGCAAATATTATATATATACAAATACATGCATATATATATATATATATATATATATATATATATATATATATATATATATATATAGTCTAAGGAAAAAAAAGATTTTTAAGCAGGGATTGGGAATCGCACCTAGGAAAATTTTAAAATCATAGTTATTATTATCTTCTGTCCTTTCCAACAGGAAACAATTCAAACCCCTATTAATAACAGCACTCAAAGATGAAATGCACTGATGGTATTTTATATTTCCTTCAAGTATAAAAAATTAAACATGCTTCAATTATACATACTCAAAAATAATACATGATAAAAATGCATTATATATTTTCATTGCCAATTTTTATTGCATTTTCATTTTTCAATGTTTAGGGAGTATTTTTTCAATATATGTAGAGGTAAGTTTTGTGAATGAAACTCTCTTGCTATAAAACCTGTATCTGAAGAGAAGTAGAAAACATGAACCATGATTTACATTTAAAGACCAAACACTTTGGTCCACAAGATGTCACTGTAGTTCAAGTAAGATATGGAATTAAATGATAAAAGATAGAACATTGGATTTAATTTATATATATATAATGTAAATTTCACTGTGTCGCATATGTTCTTATCATAAACTATAAAAAGCATTCAGACAAAATATAGTCTGGTCTTGGAACAGTTATGCATTTTTCTAGTGAGTACATTGTTAGATTGTAAAAATAAGTTAACGTTTTATATTTGTGAAAAAACGTTATAAAGATCAACTGGAATAATAACAAATGAAGGGCAGGGGGATATACCTCTTAATAAAGTGTTGCACACATTAGGACTGGAGTTGATCATCAGAACCCACGTTTATAAAACAGAAATTAAATAGATGTTGCAGGATCCCAACGTTAGGCAGGCAGAGGCAGCTATTGAATCCTGGAGACTCGTTGGCTAGTCAGTTTAGCCTACTTACCAATAAATAAGCTAATGAGAGACTGTATGTTCAAAAGATGGATGAGGGCTGGAGAGATGGCTCAGTGGTTAAGGTGCATGCCTATAAAGTAGAAAGACCTGAGTTCCTTTCCCCACCCGTGTAAAGCCAGAGGCACAAAGGTGCACATGTATTAAAGTTCATTGGCAGTGGCAGGAGGCCCTGGCCCTTCCATTCTCTCTCTCACTCTAAAGTTATATATGGCAGATGACACTTAATGCTGTCCTCTGACATCCACACCCAAGCAAACATGCACAAACACACACATAAATATGTGGCTACTTTTGACCTTATCTTTTATTATAAAGAAGTGCACAATGATATATGTCGCGTCCCTGCTCGTCCAGCAAGAAAGGACACGACCACCAGAGTTCTTCTCCGCAGCATTTTATTCAAGAAACCTTGCAAGTTACAATGTTACTAGTAGCTACTTCATTCTTCTTTCTTCTCTCTTCTTCATTCTTCTTCTCCTCCCGCGCTCAGGATGTGAAGCAATTTTAAGTCAAACTACAGCCTATCAGCATCACATACGTACACATTCACAATTGGTCCAAATACACGGAAGCATGCCAGGCACCAAGCCATTTTCAAACAAAGAGTCAATAAATCCTCTAGAATGCACGACACGTGGGAGGGAGCAGGAACAGAGGCCAGCGCCATCTTTTCAGCAGGCATTCAAAACAAGAGAAAAAGCCCGTGCTGCCTCCAGTAGGTGGGCTGGCAAGGCTTGGCCTGGGAACGGGGCTGGGCCGCCCCGCCCCCTTACTTCACAGGAACGGCTCACTACAGATATAGAAGACAGACCACAGTGTTTCCTATGATGGAGAGTTACTAAGTCATCTTGAAGTATCCTGTCATTGTTTTGTACAAAGGTCATGTAAAGGCAGTTATAATCTA
>PVHP010003245.1:0-39040 GCA_004024765.1 Zapus hudsonius
GGAGTAATGCCTGCTCTTGTCTGGTATATATTATGCCCACCAAACTACCTTATAAGCACTTTTTAAAAAATAATGAGCATACCCATATAATAATGCTACTCTCATTTTTGGCTAGAGAAGCTTCTCTTTTCAGATGGTGGTGATCACTGAGATGACTCAAAAGACAAACGTAGTGCTGAGAAGAAATGACAGTGGAGTGTTCAGCACTGGGACATCTCTATCACACTTCCCGGGGCCCAGGGTCTATTGCGGAAGAGGTGGAGGAAAGATTATAAGAGCCAAAGGAAGGGGAGGACTGCTTACAACACAAACTCCAGACACAAAATGGCCTTGATATTCATGACCTCACAGTGCCTGATGACACCCACATATAATGGGAGAAGATGATGACACGAAACAAAACAGAGACTAATTGAGAGGGATGAAAATGGGGGAGGGAATCATAATGGATTATGGTCTATAATTATGGAAGCTGTCAATAAAAAGTTTTTAAATATAAAAAAAAAACAAGGGCCGACAGGCAAAGATCTCTGTGAGTTCGAGGCCAGCCTGGGACCTGGGACCACAGAGTGAGTACCAGATCCGGGGACCTAGAGGGAGACCCCGCCTTGAAACCAACCAGAGCAGCAAGTGAAAAGAGGAGGAGCTCCTGGCTACAACCTGGTCTTTCCCAAGAAAAATACAAACAACAAATTTCCTAGGAGCCAGAACTTCTAGTAGATTTTCCCTCTTCCCTGTGCCCGCCCTTCCACAGGTGTTAGGAGGACATGAGACAGGGATCGAGGAGGAGGAAAGAAAGGCGAAGGACATTTCCGTGAAAGGCCACCACACGCAGCTGCCCAGCCAGACTGCTTGCCAAGCCCTCGGCCCTCCAGGAAGTCCCATCTTCCCTGAGGGCCTTTCATTTTCTTTTTGATATAAAAAGACACCTTTCTCCTCGTGAATGCCCTCTCAGGGCCAGATGTTAAACAGGAGTGGAGGCCACTTCCCACACTGAAGCATGACGTCCACAGAGGACACTGCCCTCCCCAACACAAGGCTCCTGGGGACCCTTGGGACCCAGGAAGGCAGGGAGAGGCCAGGGACGGACTATCCCACATTCAGAAGCCTTCCTCAGTCCTGGGGGGGGGCAGAGAAACCCTGCCAGGCCTGCCATCCTCCTTTTCTTGGCTAGAGGTGTCCAAGACAAGCGCCCGCCCACCCACGTGTCCAGCTTTCTGCTCTGGTTTCCAGTGGCCCTGGCAACTGTGCCAAGAGATGCAGGTGGTCACCGGGCCAGGTGACCTCTGGGCTGGGGCCAAGCAGGCAGCTCACTTCTCAGAAGCGAAAATAGCAGCTATTATCCCAGGCACAACTCACGCCTGCCAACCCCAAATTGCAGGGTCTGTGGCTCTTCCTGTCACCTCCCCAGCAGAGCTGCACCCTAGGGATTAGGGATCTGGATAAACTAGGACACCAGTTACACTGAATTGGGACTTGTGTTATGTCACTTATCAGCTCAGATCTTACAATCCCATTCTCAAAGCCTGGTCTGTGTTCAATCTATGCTTAGTTAGTCTTTGTTCTCTGAGACTCCACCAGTGCATCGCAAGCAGGGTACCCTGGGCCTGCGGCATGAAAATTCCCTTGGGGGGCCAGGAAAAGGCCCCCAGGACCCCCAGGGATCTGCACTTAGCAAACACTAGGGGCAGGACCTTGGAGAAGCAGCTGGCCTAACCTTCACCTTTCTCTGGGATAGAAGCTGGCAATCCAAGAGACCACCACAGGCTGAGACCCACTGGGAAGGCAGGAGGGCCCTTCTCCCCTGCAGACACTGGGGGTGGAGAGGGCTCCGGCCAGTCTGCTGGCTCCGGCAGATGGTGGGTTACCTGGTACGCACCTACAGTTTGGCTTCTTGCAGCACTGTGCCCTTGGCAGCTGGTGACATCAGGGACTCTGAGTAAGCCTGAATGGCCTCCTTATCCTGCGAGCCCTTTTTGCTACCACTCCAAAATAAATAGCACTTCTCCTGGAAGACAACCAAGCTCGTTTATAGTCCACACTGGGTCCCCGGAAGCAGAAGAGATAGCAAGGGACGGACTGCAGAACCCTCCACCCCGTAGCACGGAGGACTGAGACAGGAGGCCAGCCTTCAAGGATTCAGAGGGCCACCAAGAGAAGCGAGGAGTTGGCCGCAGTGAGAATGGAGGCTGGCCAAGGATTGTGGACATAGTGCTGGTGAGAGTGAGTTGGTCTGCTTTGGTGGCGATGAACCCAGGGCCTGTGGCGCGGAATCCACTGAGCTGCACCAGTCCCACGGTGGCCTTTTAATCAACCGCCAACAGGGCTTTTCCATGAAGACACTTCTGATTTCTTTTCCCCAAGAGTGGCTTAAGAGCAGGGATGTTGTTTCCCAGCATTCAATTGTGTTTTTAAAAGATGGAGACAGATACATAGGAACAGGCGTGTCCTAGCTCTGCTAGGATCAAGCCCACATAAGAGGATGCTTTAATTCCTTAGCCTTCGATAAAACCTGCAAGGCAAGGGGCCTCCACCACAGACCCCACAGTGTCCTGAGACTCCATGATGCACGGAGAGAACACAGCTCCCAGTGAACTTGGGGGGCACTAATACGGGGGAAAGGCAGTACCCCTCCATGGTTTCCTCACCTCTTTCCCCTTCCCAGTGGAAGGGGCAGAGAGAGAGAGAAGAGGGGAACCAGTCTAGTGGCCCAAACCAACATCCCTGAGCGCCTGTTCAAGGCTAGAAGTAGTGCGGTGAAGCTGGAGGCTCCCAGGGGTCTGCGGACTCGTCTACAGGTTGGGGACTTGGGAAGGGAAGTAGAAACTGGGCCAGGCCGCAGGGCCAGGGTGAGTTGAAGAAGGTCTGCTCTCCCCACAGCAAGCTAGCAAGCAAGCAGGAGAGGAGCCGCTGGCCCACTGAGCCAGAGCAAGAAAGCAGGCAACGAGGGGTCCCCCGCCATGGCAACGGAAGGCAGGCCTGGCCTGTGGATGGCTCTGGTTAATACACTCAAGGTGGCCTTGGCAATACCCTGCCCACCAATGGCATCGCACCCTCATCACTGCTAGTGGCTGTTCTCAAGCCCTGAGTCCTGTGATCACAGCTGTTAGACTTACCTACAGGACTATCCTGATCCTGAACTCCAGTCTGTTCTGATATTTTCTGTGTCCCCCTAGATCAGTGTGTACATACAAAAACTAACTCCCCCAGGGGGTGCTGGCAGCTGAAGGTCATGAATGAACAAATTGCCCCAAGGCCAGAAGGACCCAAGGTCCTTGTCACCGCCCTGTCTTCACATCTTCCTGGTATTCACATCACAGCATGGTGCTTTGAACATGAATGTCCCCTGCAGCCTGTGTTTTGAATAGTGGTGGCAATTTGGGAGAGTTGTAGAGCCTTGGGGGAGTGAAGCCTGACTAGAGGAGACAGACCTTGAGGTTTAGTGACTTGTCCAGCCTGCTGGGTGCTCACTAGCTAGCTCGCCTGCTGTGACAAGATGTGAGCCAGCTTCCTGCTCTGCTGTGCTTTCTCCCCCATGGGGAAACTTGCCTGAAATAAACCCTTTCTTCCCGTAAGCTGCTTTGTCCTGGCAATGAGTACATACTTCAACACCCCGTCAGAGGCCTTCCCTGATTATTATATATATATTTTTTCTTCCCTGACTATATTTGCTCTCAAATCCCTTGGACAGAAACTGTATTGTCTGGGAGCAAATACGGGTCCTGCACCCTGAAGTAGGGTGAGTGCAAACAGAGACCTGCTGGGCAGTGTAAGACGGCCACTGGATTGCCAAGACTAAATGTGGGAAGAATTGCAATCGTGCATCTTTATACTGACTGCACAGTGCAGTTCTGGAATTCTGAATGTATCTAACTAGCTCTTTCCTTTTGTCTTTCTCCTTTTCATCTTCTTTTTTTAATTTCTTTTCTTTTCTTTTGAGGCAAGGTCTCATTCTAGCTCAGGTAGACCTAGAGCTCACTCTGTAGTCAAGGCTGGACTCATACTCATGGGGATCCTCCAACCTCAGCCTCCCAAGTGCTGGGATCAAGGCATGGGCCACCCAGCCACCCTTTCTTGCCTTTTTATTTTTTTTAAATCTTTTTTGTGAGTTTGTTTTTGATTGCTAAGCACGTGTTCTGTCATTGCCTATTTTGGATGTATGTTGTGGGTTACAGAAGATTTCTAACAAAGTAATTTCACTTGTTTCTTCTAACTTAAAATGGCTTCTGGAAATTTTAAACTCAAGCTCACACACGTGGCTCCTGTCGCTTCCACCCCATAGCCTGATGGAGCTCATCACACCTTTGGTCGTACTTTGCTGAAATCATCTTTTCTGTTTATCTCACCTGCCTCTCCGATGGGAATGTCAGCCCCGAGCGAGCTCCCCCAGGGCAGGAGGGACGCGTCTGTCTGTCCATGGGCCCTAGCCTGGCCAAACCTGCACCCCGTCCGGGCAGCCCTCCAGCACAGGCAGAGAAGAGGGCGGCAGGGGGCGAGGTGCAAGGATGCGAGCCGCGGAGCAGGGACGAGGAGGAGCCCGGGAGCCCCCGCCCCACCCAGGCTGCCCCCTCCCTCCCCGCCTGCCCCACCCCCTCCCTCCCCGCCTGCCCCGCCCCCTACCTGGCGGCGGAGCAGGACGAGCACCGGCCCGAGCAGCAGCAGACCGCCCAGCGCCAGCAGCACGTACTGGGCGTAGTGCAGCACCTTGGGCATCAGCACCAGCTGCGTGTAGAACGTGCGCAGAGGCTCGCCCTGCATGGTCCCACTCTGCGGACGGACGAGGGACGGACGCTGAGCAAGGCCCGCCCAGCCACGCAGGGCGGGACTTCATGTCCCAGAAACCTTTGCCGCGCGCTGGCCAATGGGAGGTGCGCCTGGCCTCAAGGGGCGGGACCGCCGGACGGAGAGCCCGGGCAACCAAAAGGTAGGGTGTGTGTGTGTTGTGATGTGATGATGCGATGTATTGTGTAGTGATGTGATGTGTTGTCATGTGATATGTTGGGATGTGTTATAGTTTTACAGAGCGGCACCTCTGCCAGCCCCTTAGACTGTCTAGGACATTAGCAAACCCTGACTTAAATCTAGGTCACATTGCAGCACAACATAACATGCAAGGTAAAATAAAACTAATATTAAATTAAGTAACAAAATTTAAAAAAACCTTAAAAAGCTGGCCATGGTGGCACACACCTTTGATCCCAGCATTTGGGAGGCAGAGGTAGGAGGATCACTGTGAGTTCAAGGCCAGCCTGGGACTACAGAGTGAGTTCCAGGTCAACCTGGGCTAGAGTGAAACCTTAAAAAAAAAGCCTAAATTAAATAAATAAACAAACAAAATTAACTAGTGCAGACGGAAAAATAAAAAGCCGGGAGAGGAGAATTTTAGGAGAAAAACTAGCCCTTCAAAATCCTAGCACTTGGGAGGCTGAGGAATGCCAGTTCAAGGCAGGCCAGCCAGGGGTACACAGTGAACCCCTGTCTCAAAAACACGAAAGAACTAAAGGCCACTTCCTTCTCTCTCAGGAGAATTGGCAGCAATATTAACAAAATCAGCCCTCCTGCTCCAGGGCCAGAGACTCTTCCCGCTCAAGCGCTCCATTCTGTCCCTGGGTGGGTGACGTGACTTTCCTAACAGCCTGATGCACCCAGCCCCTCAGCAGCCAGCGCAGCCTCACCTGAGCAAACCACAGCAGAGGCAGGACCACGGGCTGGATCTTCCCGGTTTGCCTGGAAGCAAGCGAGGCAGAGTGGTTAGAGCCCCAACGCTGAGGGTGCCGCAGGGATGGGGTCTCCCCTGGCAGGAGGCAACCCCGGGTCACAATCATCTTTTTTAAAAAACATTTTTATTTAGCTCTTTCCTTCCCGTGGTTTCGCCTGAACACCGGTGTGTATCTCCTCTCCCCAGCGTGGCTGGGAACGGGGGACACTTCCTTCTGCCTGAGTGGTTTCCTGCGTGCCTCTTGTGTGTCTTGCTTTGGGCTTTGTTCCACACATGGTCTTCTTTGCTCTCTGAGTCCTTCACTATTTCTCAATCTTCTGGTCTGTTACGTGAAGGGATCTTTTGGTTCCACGTGTGGGTGTAGGCGCCTCCTCCTGAGCCCTTCACCCCTGGAGATTTCTCTGTAATGGAGATTCTCTCCTTCTCCCCCCTCCCTTTCCATTCAGGCAAGGAGGAGAATTCTCTGGTTTGAGTCTTTCAGCTAGCCTCCTCTCTGGATCTTAATCCCCGCTACAATAAACCTCATACTATAAAAATATCTTTATTTATTTGCAAGTGCGGGAGGGGGTGGGACAGAGTGAATGACTTGACTACAGGGCTTCCAGTCACTGCAAATGGAACTCCAGACACACGCACCACTTTGTGCATCTGGCTTTATGGGGGCTCTGGGGAATCGAACCCGGGCGTTAGGCTCTGCAGGCAAGCGCCTTAACTGCTGAGCCATCTCTCCATCCCCACAGTTACCTTTTTTAAACTCTGATCTCTATATAACAAGGACTGCCAGTGACTTATCCAAGTAACCCTTTTAGAAAAACAACTCCAAGATGGCTCGGCAGTTGAGGGTGCTTGCTTGCTTGCCAAGTCTGAGAACCCAACAACCCAGGTTCAACTCCCCAGTACCCACGTAAAGAAGCCAGATACACAAAGTAGCACACGTCTGGAGTTCATTGGCAGTGGCAAGAGGCCCTGGCATGCCCACACTCACTCTCTTTCTGCCTACCTCTTTCTCTCTGTCTCTAATAAATAAAATGATGTATATAAAGATACACAGCTCCAATTTTATTCAGTGACAATTCACCCATCATAGATCAGTCTGTCTCCTTCTCTCTCTCCTCCTCCTCCTTTCTCCCTGCTAGTCTTTGTTTGACCACATTCTGGTTCATGTTAGCAGAAGCCTTATGCAGAGTAGCTGAGACATGAACACTTTCCCTTCCCTGTCCCAGACGCCTGAAATGCAGATGAAGTAGCTGGAACTACAGCAGCTGTTTAGATAGAGGTGACCTTGGAATGGAAGCTGTGTGCTAGGAACAGATGGGGCTGGGTACAGCCCAGCGGTCAAGCCCTGGGCTCCATCCCTAGCACCACAAGAGGAAATGGAAGAGGAAGATGGTGGGGGAGCTTGGGCCACAAGTGTTGCAGGCCGGGGGAGGGCACACTGGCACCACCATCCTCTGAAGAGGGCTTCAACAGTAAGCCGGGCACAGTGGTGCCCTTGCAGTTCCATCCTCATCTCTGCTTCTGTGGCCCAGGAAAGGCTGGACACCCCAGAGCAGTGCCAGGGGAGCCATGTCCCCCTCAGGCAAGGGGCCAGGTCCCCAGCACTGGGTCCTCGAAGGCCTCAAGTGCAGCGCACTCCAAGGAGGAGGTACGCGGGTACCACCACGCAGCCTCCTCTCTGACAAGCTCTGGAAGAGCTGATAGAATAATGAAGTGTCTCGCAGCTTTCCCAGAGCACATAGGTCCTAGGACTCTTCCTCCCCACCAGCCTTGGAGTGGCAACAGAAGTCCACTGCTGAGACAATGTCCCCAGTCTTCAGGGAAGTCTAGGCAGGGCCCAGAGAGGTCCCCACAGCTCTGCAGTCTCCAACAGGTGACACCCAACTACTGTGCATGCAGCTGCCCTAACCAGGATCTGTCAAAAGCCAGGAGAGAATTCCAGACACAATTAGGATCGGGGTCCTTTGGAAATGTCTGTGCAGCTCAGTGGAGAGTGCCCTCGTGGCTTGTGCCAGGACTCTCTTAGAAGAGGCTTGGAATGTGTATCTGTGCATGCATATGTTTGGGAGCACCTGGGTGCACATGAGTGTGCTTGCATGCCGAGGTGAAAGGACTGCCTCTCACCATCCTTACGAATGCTGTGCTTCTCTTTCTGAGACAAGGTTGCTGTTGCTGGCCTGAAGCTCACCCACCGGTTAGGCTAGACTGGATGGCAGTAAGCCCCAAGGACCCTCCTGTCTTCACCCTTCAGTGCTGGGATTACAGTTGTGAGCCACCACACCTGGCAATTTTTCCCATGGGTTCTGGATATTAAACTTAGGGCTCATAGCTGGGCATGGTGGCATACACCTTTAATTCCAGCACTCAGGAGACAGAGTAAATTATGAGTCAGCCTGGACTAGAATAAGACCTTACCTAGAAAGAAAAATTAAAGAAAGAAAAAAGAATAGACAGGCTACAAGAAAATGGGCCCTGAGGAGGCGAGAAAGAAGCCATGTGCAAAAGGCACCTTTTCTGGGAAATGCCCACCATGGTGCACCCGGAGACAGGAAGGGAGGTGCCAGAACTCCAGGGAAGAAGAGGGCTGTCAATGGGCTTGGGTTTTGTGACAGTGTATACTGACTGTCAACTAGACAGCACCTAGAACTGCCAGCAAGGAATTACTGAGATTAGGCTAGATTGTGTGGCTGTCTCTGAGGGATTGTTCTGATTAGGTTAATTAAGGTGTGGGCAGCACTATTCCATGGACTCCTAGACTATATAGGAAGGAAAGAGGCTGGAGAGATGGCTCAGTGGCTAAAGGAACTTGATTACAAAGCCTGACGGCTCAGATTCAATTCTCTCCTTTCTCTTAAACACATATTTAAAAAATAAAAAGGAAAGAGATGGGTGAGCACCAGCATTAGCTGCTTTCTGCCTCCTTCTGCTAATGTGAAGGTGGAATGCTGACTGTCTGATCCAGCCAGCTTTCCTTGCCCCTGGAAGCCATAAGCCAGAAACAAACCCTTTTCTTTCATAAGCTACTTCTGGTCGGGTGTTCAGTACCAGCAAGAGAATGTAGCTGGTACAGTTTTCTTTTAGGGGGTGAGGAAAAATGTTCTAAAATTGACTATGGTATACAGCTCTGAATGTCCTACGGATGGTGCATCGTACCTTTTTTTTTTTTTTTTGGTTTTTCGAGGTAGGGTCTCGCTCTAGCCCAGGCTGACCTGGAATTCACTATGTAGTCTCAGGCTGGCCTTGAACTCACAGCGATCCTCCTACCTCTGCGCCACCACACCCGGCTTTCTTTTTTTTTCTTTTGAGACAAGGTCTCGTAGTCCAGGTTTGCCTAGAACTCTCTATGATGCCAAGTATAACTTTGAACTCCTGATCCTCCTGCCTCCGCCTCCCAAGTGCTAGGATTATAAGTGTGCACCATGCCAGGTTTATGTGGTGAGAAGGATTAAACCCAGGGCTTCACACACGTTAGGCAAGCACTCTACCAACTGAATTGTACAATTTAAAGTTTTGCGGCATATATAGTATCTCCACAAAGCTGGCTGTTATTTTAAAATTAAAAGGCATCTGTTTCTAAAGACCCTCTGTAAACAGATGGAAGGGTGCTGCTTGGTAAGGTTCACTTTCATATACTGTTTGTGATCAAGCTTTGATTTCTCCACTCTGTGGAGTGGGAGAAAGCTTGGATGGAATATTCTGGCTAATGGAGGAGGGGATTTCAGAAAGAGAAAGGTGATTCTGAGGAAGGGGTGTTGGGGTGCAGACCAGATCATGAAGCAGAACTTCCCCTCCTTGGGAAGATAGGCAGGAGGAATCTCATGGGGAACCCCCTCCCCTCCCCAACCCTAGCTTCCCTGCACATCTCAGCCCTTGATGTCCGCATGAGCGGCCCTGTTCACTCACCCGATGCCCTTGACAGATTTGATGTAGAGGCTGAGCTGCAGCTTCACGGAGCAGTTCATGGGGATCCCAGTGACCTGTAGAGAGGAGGCAGTGAGAAGACAGGCCGCCCCTTCCTGTTTTCATCCAGGTAAAGCAGGCAACAGGCTGGGGGGGGGCATCAGTGCTCCAGATGCCCAAGCACATCCCCATTCCTAGGCCCCAGTCACTCAATGAATTATTTTCAGCTGGCTTTATTTATTTATTTATTTATTTATTTATTTATTTATTTATTTATTTATTTATTTATTTATTTTTGAGGCAGTCTCCTAAATCCCAGGCTGACCTCAAATCATTATGCTGAGGTTGACCTTGAACTCCTGATGCTTCTTCCACCTCCAGAATTCTGGGATGACAGGTGTGTACCACTGCCCTGCAGTCATCTATCTAGCTTTGTGTATGTGTATGTGCACGCGCGTGCACATGCACACGTGCGTGCATGCACACACATACATATGGTAGGAAAGACTAAATAGACAAATAGACCTATTTTTAAAGTATCATTGTTAAAAAAAGAGACATCTAGTCTCTTAAGTCCATGAACTGGAAAGTCTCAGAACGGCAAGGGGGGACCACCAACATGATTTAAAAAATAAATAAATAAATAAATAAATGGTAACCTGAAAACGGCACCAGTAACTTAACTACACAATAACCAGATATTCACAAGTTTAAAAAGATTTTTAAAATTGTTTCTTCCCAGTGCTCAGCCTTCAACTGCTAACTGCCATGTCTGCTTCTGGAGAGCCCAGCTTACTTCCTGTCCCTCCCTCCCTCCTCATCTTACTTAGATAAGAAACTCCACAATGGGTTCAGGGCCTCAGTTCTTTGAGAACTATCTCCGCTGGTACCAGAGCCATCACACACATGTATGCGCACGTGTGCAGAGGCGGGAAGATGCTGGGTGTCCTCCTCTGTCACCGTTTCCCTGAAAGAGGATCATCTCTCACGGAACCTGACTACACCGGACCAGTGTGGGGTTACAGGTGTGTGTATCCACATCTTGCTTTTCCCATGGGTGCTGGGCTTGAACTCAGGTCATCCTGCTCGTGCAGAGGTGTGTCTGTGTTCATGTGTGCGAGTGTGCACATGCCATGGTGTGCATGTGGAAGTCAGAGGACAGCCTTGATGTCTGCACACCTCCTGTGAGGCAGGTTTCTCTGGTTCTCGACCTGCCCTGGTTCTTTTTGCTACACTCAGGAAATCCCCATCTCCCCTTCCCGTCTCTCCATCAGAGTGCAGGGATTACAGGATCCTGCTGCAGCTTCATGGGGTCTCAGGATCGCACTCAGGTACTCAGGCTTGAGCAGTGAGCTAGCTCTCCAACACCCCACATCTAGTTTTAAAATGAGATGCTTTGTCACCAAAATCAGGAAGATGACTCAAGAATGAAGTGAGGAAAAGATGGTGTGAAGGGACCTCAAGCTGAGTTCACAGCACCCACGACTGGGGCTCTTCACTGAGACTGTCCTCATTGATAACTGCGCCCTACTCAACAAGGCTTCGCAAGGATAAAGGAAGGCAGTGGAGAGCTCTCGGGGACCATAAATGTCACGTTATTATCATGCACCCTCTCCTCTGAGGCCCTCTTGGCCTTGGGGCAAAGAGGAGCTGGGCAAAGACCTCTGGGTACTGAGACACTCTGAGTGGGTGCCTGGCACCAGCCTGGGAACCTGGGTCTTGGGGTTCCCCCACTCCCTAGCTGTGCCTCATTTATGTGAAATGCACTAGTTGGACAACTACTGCCTGCATCTGGAGAATGTCTGCAGTGGCAGGAGGCCCCCCTCTCTCCTCTCAAATAAATAATAAATAAAAGATTAAAGAGCCACAGCAGACACAGGTATGGTGGCTCATGCCCATGATCCCAGACCTTGGGAGCTGAAGCAGGAGGATCACCACAGGTTCAAGGGCAGCCTGGGCTACACAGTGGAGTTCCAAGACAGCTTGAGCTCTGGAGTAAGACCTTGCCTAACAGTCTCCCTGCCAATAAATAAATAATCCCACACCTCAGGGGCACGAGCACCACCTTGCATCCACAACAGCACGGATACGTATGCAGGATATGACATTGAGTAACACGTCACAGGCGCTGGAAGACAAAGCTCGTGGAGTCACTGTATGTGGAATTGTAAAGAGTCAAATCTTGGCCAGGCATGGTGGCACACGCCTCTAATCCCAGTATTCAGGATCGCCATGAGTTCGAGGGCAGCCTGGAGCTGCAGAGGGAGTTCCAGGTCAGCCTGGGCTAGAGGGAGACCCTATCTCAAAAAACCAAAAAAAAAAAAAAAAAAAAAACAAAAAGAGTCAGGTCCATAGAAACCAAAAAGAGCATGGTAGCTGGAAAATGAGGTAGTGCTGGCCAAAGGACACAAGCTTTCAGCAGGACACAGGGGACCGCAGTTAGCAGCAATGTAGCATTTGCCAGAACACTGTGGAGACAGAGGCTTTCTGTGTTTTCCCCACAGATAAAAAGTGGGAGGAAGACGCGTTTGGTCTTGCTTCAACCATCCCACAATGCACGCAGACATGATAGCATACTGTATGCCATAAACACATGAGGTTTTTTAAAATTTTCAATTAAAATATTATGTTTTTTCTCCCCCAAAGGCTATAGGGGCCAGGCAGTGTGGCACAGGCCTATAATCCCAGCTACTTGGAAGGCTGTGGCAGCAGGATTGCAAGTTGAAGGCCAGCCTGGGCTACTTAGCAAGACTAATAATAAAAAAGTAAAAAGAACCAGGCGTGGTGGCGCATGCCTTTCACTCCCAGCTCTCGGAAGGCAGAGGCAGGAGGATTGCTGTGAGTCCAAGGCCACCCTGAGACGACATAGTGAATTCCAGGTCAGCCTGGACTAGAGCGATCCCTGCCTTGGAAAACAAAACAAAGAAACAAGTGGGAGAGCACTGCCTAGTGGGTATGAGGCTTGACAGACAGAGCAAAAAAAAAAAAAAAAAAACCAGTTTTGCCTAAGATGCCTTCAGGGGAAACGTGGGTGTCCTCATAGCAGACAGACACCCACAGATTTCCCAAGTCAGAGGTGAAGACACCTGCCCATCCAACAGAAGCCAGAGGAAGCCAGAAGGCCGAGTCCCCAAACGTGCCACATGTCTGCATACCAGGCCCTCACTGGTATCTCGACATCTTTATGCTGCCTTGGCATGGCTGAGGGTGTCTATGGTGCAGGAGACACAGCAGCTGATAACCCTAATTAATTTACTGTCTTACAGCCTTTTTATAGACCCTTATAAAGAAGTAATGACATCCCTGAACTATGGAATTTAGATAAAGTAGGACCTTGATGGCCTGAAGTTTTGGAATCTGCCAGTGTGGAAGGAACCAGCTGCCCCTGCCCTGACCCAGGCTGGTCTGGGCCTGGGGGGAGCAGCAGCCAGTGTCCCCCAATGGGAACTGCCCACACCATGCAGGGGCAGGGCTCACCGGGTGGACGTCCAGAAACAAGGAATGCTCCTTGGGGTCGGGGCTCAGGCCAAGCACAGCTTCTGATAGCGAGGGGTCGGCGTTGTAGAAGTGAGGATGGGAGAGAAACAGGGGTGCACCTGGAAGGCAGAGGAGAGGGAGACATCAGGCAAGAAGGGGCCTTGGTGTCAGCACCAGCCAAGCAGAAGGGTACAGGGATAAGGAAACAGCCATGGTCAGTAGAGCAGGCTGGTGACAATGACAGGTTGACATTCGTAACTGAGCAGGGAGACTCCTCCATCCATCATCCTGGGAAGAGGTGGGCCTAGGACACCAGAGGATGGGTGAAGGCAGAGACACCGACTCCAGCAGGGCTGGTGTTGGGAGGATGAGGGGTGCACTCACAGGCTGGGGGCCATGGCATTCCAGGCAGAAGGAAGACAGAGCACGTAGGCCACGGGGCAGGTGTGAGAGGGGAAATCTTGAGAGGAGACAAAACACAGGAGTGAGGGGAGGCATCCGAATGCTCTGCAGGCATCACAGTGGATCAGGGACACATGTCCTCAGGAGTAGAGGGGATTCTCTCCCAGCAACCCCACTTTAGCATAGTGTGTGTGTCTATAGCCCCATCAGAGATCCCCACACAGAACCCAGAGGCCAGACCTCAGCACCAGCCAACCAAAGCCTCTTGGGATCCCACAAGACTACAGAGGTGACAGACCCAAAGAGAAGCCCAGGTAGTTGCTGGGCTGGAAAGGGACAGTGAGGAGGCAGCAGAGGGTCTCCTGGGGGAAGAAAGAGTTCAGGAATTGATAAGGAGGCTGCAGAGCCTTCAGAGTGTCTAAACGTCTCCTTGTGTTCCACAAACTTCACTATTGAAAGAGAACCTCCAAGCTCCAGCGCTCCCTCCTCAAGCCCCAGCCTGCTCCGTGACAGTGACACACACACAGCCCCAGCCTGCTATGTGATATTCACAGAGGGGTAAGTTCAAGACCAGCCTGGGCTACTTAGCAAGACTAATAATAAAAAAGTAAAAAAGAGCCAGGCATGGTGGTGCATGCCTTTCATTCCCAGCTCTCAGGAGGCAAAGGCAGGAGGATCGCTGTGAGTTCAAGGCCTGCTCCATGACAGTCATACAGCCCCAGCCTGCTCCGTGACATGGTACTTGCCAGCCAGCTGCCACAGCTATGGATGTGTGACCCACGAGCATCTCACCTGTGCTAATCTGGCAAACAGGTCCATGGCCAGAAAGTATGTGTTGGCAGAGATTCAGGGAAAGCCAGGGACACACTGAACCTGTGCAAGACTCTGCTCATGGCACCTGCTCTTTCTTTCAGAATGTCAGGCTGATGCCTGTCACAAAGAGGCTTGTGTTGCCACCATGTGCAGGATGTCGCCCTTGTCAGTCCCCGTGGTCTAACACTACCCCTGAGGATCCCCGAAACCAACCTGAGCACTGCAGGGACAAAGTCCTTCCAAGTTTGTCTCCTGTCTGTCTCCCATCCTCCCATCCAAACTCAAAAGGAGACCGAGACCACAGCAAACACCAGGATCCGTGCCAAGCCTAGAAGCCAGCTAATGCCACAGAACTGTCATGGCACGAGCCTAGGACAGTACAGCCCGTGTGGATTTAACAGCAAGCATGCATGCCTGAGCCTCACCTGTTTATTTCTGAACCTCCTGAGAGAGGTGAGCCTGGGCAATAAACATAATTAATTTATCACTTTATGGCTCATCCATCCAGGCTTAACTGCCCAGGATTTCCATGGATTATGATTAAGGAGCCCTTTGGGCAGGTCTGAGGCCCTCATAAGACAGGGCCATGTGAGATGAGAGAGTCCTGAGTCCAAGCAATTGTCATGAGCCAGAAATGGAAACCTAAAGATAGTCTTTATCATCAGATAAGATGCCACAGAAATGCAGGCTCAGGGGCACAATGTAGCATGTGAAAGACTGCTCCAGCAGCAACCCCATGATGGTCAGAAAACAAGGGTTCGAGGAGCAATAAAAGGGGTCAGGAAATTGAGGTGGATTCCTGCCATGGAGTACTACATAGCAACCAAGAGGGTGCGCTCAACCCCCACTGCTTGGCAGATGGACAGATGGACACACCGGCATGACAGCAGTGGCATCAGGGCAGGAGGGGAAAGGAGAGCACACATCACTATTCCGTCCACATGAGGATCAAAGCCAAGCACAGCCCCCAAACTGGTCCATGAGCCAGGACCGTGATGAGAGATGTGGGGTCCTGCAGTGCCCTGCTTCTCCACAGGGTTGCTGGCTCTGCTCCCTTCACAAGTTTCAAACCGCTCATGCCATTTGAGCATTTCTCTCTGTGTCTTTCCATTCAAAAGAGCAAGCTTTAAGGGGCTGGAGAGATGGCTCAGTGGTTAAGGTGCTTGCCTGCAAAGCCAGGAGACCAGGGTCTGTTCCCCAGTACCCACATAAAGCCAGATGCATGAAGTGGCACATGCATTTGGAATTTGTTTGCAGTGGCAGGAAGCCCTGGTGCACCAGCTATCTCTCTCTATAATATATATATATATATATAAAAGAGCAAGCTTTAGTCCAATAAATGTACTTAAATTCTGTCGCACATTTGAAATTCTTTCAGCAGGTGTGGGAAAAGAGGTAGTGAGTCCACTGGATATGGGCCTGTTATTTCTCCTGCTTCTGTCTCTCACAGGAGACCCTCCCTCCCCCTCTGTTGTGTGCCTTGAGTGGAGAGGCTCACCAAAGGAGCTCTTCAAACATGTGACCGCAATCTGGCCAATCAGCACAACCTAGTGAATCTTGACCAATCACAACAACCCCTGGGATTTGGCTGGGGCAGTATAGGATGGCTGGGAAGGCCAAGCTGAGGCTGGATGAAGGCAGCTTCAAGATCACATGTGCCTTGGATCTGTGGGGATCCCAAGGCCCAGCCTGGAAGCTTTCGCGGCACTAGTCAGGATGTGGCCTTCACTTGCTGCAGCTGTCAAAGGCATCGCCCAGCAGGTGACCTGGAAACCCCTGGCAGGTACCCATGAAGGAAGAGACAGACAGGCCGAGGTGGAGGCACAGGCCTCAGCAACAAACCTCAGCCCACATTCTTGACCTTCTTTCTTCCCACTTCCACTGTGGAACCACAAGACTGGGCTCCCACCAAAGAGGCTCCCTAAAGCCAGACTCAGTCAAAGACTGGCCCATTAACCATGTGACTTGGGTCATGACCCAGCCTCAGGCTTCAGTTTTTAGAATGGGACACCTGTATCTATATATTCTAACACTTTATGAGTAACCATGATAACAGGGACAAGTCCTGAGGGGTGAAGCTTCTACTCAGCAGGGCAGGGAGCCTGGACCATAAGAAGAGACAGGCAAGGAACCAGCTTCAGGAAGGCACAGAGCAGATTCCACCGGAGCAAAGGAAGGGGGCAGGCAATTAGGGCAGGCTTCTGGGAGGAGGTGGCATCTGAACAGCAGGTCCCAGGAGGGAAGGGCCTTTGTATTTCAACTTGATTTTGAAATCAAAGCGAATGTGATGAGACCACGCTGGCAGGCTAGAGCTGGATGGCAAGAGGCTAGTGGGCGGGGCAGGAGAGAGGAGGGCCTTGGCTTGATGGAAGCATCCAGAAACACTTGGGCTCAAACACCAGGTGAGGGGTGAGAAGGGGCATGGAGCTGACACCCAAGTGTCCCCATTGAGCAACAAAGACTGGGTGTGACCAAGAATGACACAGGGCTGAAAAAGAAGACAGCAGAGAATATGGCCCGCACCAAGATTCACCCCCAATTCCACGGGAACAGGAGAGTTTCATGCAACCATGGGGGCCTTGCCAGCTGGTTTCATTTCAGAATGGGGTGAAGGGCCAGTCCCCCCAAGCTCTGCTCTCCTGCCACAGATCACTGTGCGGGAGGCAGAAGATGTCTTTAGTCCCCTGTACCCATGGATGCCTGAGCTAACTCAGCAAAGGAATTAAGGAATTCAGACAGAGAGGAGCTCCACCTCATCTCCTGCAGAGACTGTGGACGGAGTGCTTCAGAGGGAGCTGGATGTGGGGCCACAGCTGTGCCTCTGCAAGGCAGAGGCCGGAAGATTAGGGGCTCCATACCAGCCTGGGCTACTCAGAGACAAGATCCTGTCAAAGCAATAACAAACAAACAAAAAAAAAAAACAGGGGCTGGAGAGATGTGTTAGCGATTAAGGCACACCTGCAAAGCCTAATGACCTGGGTTCAATTCCCCTGTACCCACGTAAAACCAGATGCACAAAATGGTACATGTATCTGAGTTTGTTTGCAGTGGCAGAGACCCTGGTGTAGCCATTTATTCTCATTTTCTCTTCTCTGTTTCTGCTTGCAAATAAATAAATTAAAAAAAAAAAAAACGGCCTGGGCTAAAGAGATTGCTTAGTGGTAAAAGGCACCTGCTTGCAAAGCCTGATGGCCTGGGTTTGATTCCCAAGTATTCACGGAAATCCAGATGTACAAAGTGGCACATGCACCTGCGTTCAGAGACCCTGGTGCGCCAATACTCATTCTCTCTCTGAGTCTGTCTCTCTTAAATAAATAAATAAGTTAAAAAAAAAAAGTCTGGGAAGATGACTCAACTTGTAAAAGACAACCATCATGGAAATTGAAGAAAAACATCCGAATGAAAGAAAGGACTGGAGGGAGGTGATGCTGCTGGGAGCAGATGAGGAAGGAGCCGTGGACCCTTCCAGAAGCCAGAGGAGGCTGACAGACTTCTCCTGTGTCCTCACCAGCAGGAGGGACCCTGCAATCTTCACTGTGAACAATGAAAAGTGGCTGCGGTTATCAGCGTGGAATGGCAGACTCCCAGTACTCTGTGATAAGTCTTTTCTGCTTATCTCTGACTCCTCATCTGCAGTTGGTGATTATCAGGGTGCAGAGACCAGAGATGACAGGGACATGACAGCTGGCAGCAGATGGGGCAGGAACAGCAGGACACCTACCTAACCTGCAGGAGCTCATATTCTGGATACCGGACTCGAGGCATGGGCAGAAGCCTTCATTGGGTGGGTAGACAGACCCGTTGGCAAAGAGGGATTCGGGAGCCACAAAGCGATAGGTGGGGATGCCTTGGAACACCCCTGACTCCTGATAGACGAGCTTCATGGACCTGCAGAGGGCAGACAGGGTGAGAATGAGGAGCCTGGGAAAGTGCTCCTCAGTGCTCTGGCCCTGCCCTCAGCGCCCCCCCCCCCCATTTCCCACAAGGAGATGGATTTTACAGCAATAGGTGAACATAGCCAGGCATGGTGGCAGGGATAGCACTTGGGGGACAGAGGCTGTCACTAAACAAAGGGACTGAAGCCAGTTCTGGGCCTCTTCCTCATTTTCCTCTGAACAATGCAAAGCTCCTTACAGAGCACTCACTGGGGGTTGTAGGCCCCTGGAGGTGACATCAGGCCAGACAAGTTACCCAGAAACAGAGTTCCATCTATACTGGAGTTGAGCGCCCAGGCTTTTGGAGACTGAGGGATGACAGCTACCAGGGCCGACTGTTTCTCGGGTCATGTGACCCCCAGGCTTTGGTGGGGTGCAGCCCAGCCTGTACTCTGCCCATCCTTCTGTTTCACTGCCTCCCACGTCTCCTCCATTCCTCAAGCATGTTCCTTCCTGCCACACAGCCTGGCCCTTCGGCCAAACATTCCTTCATGCTTCTTGCCCCCTCCCCCTCCCCCGTCCCAGGACCAAAGCCTCCAAGGGAGGAGCCCATCATCTCAGGTACCTGCCCACCACCGAGGCTGGCCGAGAGGAGGGGTCTGCAGTCCTGTGTGGGGCTGGCTGGGTTCTGGCTCAGTGACAGAGTACTTGCCTAACAAGTGCAAGGCCCTGGGTTCCATCCCAACACCACAGAGAGTAATAAAATAATTCTTTTTTTTTTTTTTTGAGTCACGCTGGCCACCTAATTGCTATGTAGCTGAGGAAGACTCTGAATTCCTGACCCTCCTCCCCAGTGCCAGTGTAAGACACCATGCCCAGTTTATGCAGTGCTAGGTAGGACTGAGCCACATCACCAGGCTCAGCACACACAGCCAAAGTGCTCTCCCTCTCCGGTACCCTGAGCAGTGGGACACAGCCACAAGGCACAGGAACTTTGTCGAAGCTGTGCCCACACTTGGCATAAGAGTGGGGCTTTCTGGGATTGTTGGAGAAGACAGGAGTCAAAGGACACCTCTGGGGCCGGGCGTGGTGGCGCACACCTTTAATCCCAGCACTTGGGAGATTGCCTCGCTGTGAGTTCAAGGCCACCATGAGACTACATAGTGAATTCCAGGTCAGCCTGAAGCAAGACCCTACCTCGAAAAACAAAACAAAAAGGACACCTCTGTAACTTCCAGGCCAAGGTCATTTTCAGTGTAGCCAATGGACACCACACAGGAAGGGCTCAGGTAGCTGCCAGACCTTGGGATGGTGCAGCGAAAGCTTCAAGCTCCTCCCCCCACTCACAGGCCTCTGGGATCACACAGAAGTAGCAGACTGAAGAGCTGGGATCAAGAAAGTATGAGCTGCCTGACAGAGTCACAGGGCCATCTGCCAGGTGCCAGGGAGCCCAGTGCCTACTCATCTCAGAAGCCCCAGCAGCCTTTGTGAGGTGAGCCCATGGCGCCTGGATTTCCAGAATGTAGTTATGAGATGCCTCCACAGGCTTGCGTTTGAACACATGATCCGCAGCTGGTTGCACTGGGAGTGTGATCTTAAGGGTTATGGTGTGGCCCTGTCAAGCCCTCTGCTCCTTGATCTGCTCAAATGTAACAAGCAGTTGCCCCATGCTCCTGATACCACAGAGCCCCCACCATGATGGTCTTAACCCCCTGGTGAGTCAAAATAAGCCCTCCTGCCTCAACTTGCTTCTCTCAGGTATTGTCACAGCAATGAGAGACATAACTAACAGTGCCAAGGTCATGGTAGGCCAAACCTCAAGAAGCACCTGAGTGGGCCCTGAACCATCTGGGAAGCACTGGAAGGCCCATGTGAGTGTTACCTGCAGGCATCTGGGCTGTAGAATTCCAGTGAGGATTCGGGGGTCATGAACGGTGCCCACATCTGCCCAGAAGTTCCATTAATCATGTTGCACTGATCAGAATGCCAATAGTTGACCTGCAAGGAGGGATCAATCAGACATGGGCCCGAGGGGCAGCCAAGGGCTGTGCACTGCTCCCTGGTGGCCCTGCTGAGGGCATCATCACTCCATTCCCATCCCAGTATTGGCAGGGAGTGCAGACGTGTGGACAGGACAGAACCTGCTGGAACTCCATTATTCCATCTGCAAAACGGGCCTGTCACGCCTGTCAACAGACACCCCTAAAAATAGATAAAGCTGTGAAGTGGCCTTTAGGGGAATGATCTAAAGCCACAATGGGGGCAGTCAGGGACCCCAAAACTAAGCCAATCACAGAGCTGCCTCTAGAGGTGAGACCAGACTCAATGCTGACATATTTTCCATCCTCCTCTATGAGAACAATATTTTAAAGAAACTTTTGGTGTGGTGTGTTTAGTATGTGTGGTGTGTATGTAGTACTGTGGTGTGTGTGTGTGTGTGTGTGTGTGTGTGTGTGTGTGTGTGTGCATGTTGTGTGTACACCCTGTGCACACATATGCAGAGACCAAAAGAAGACCTCAGGTGTCCTCTGTCATTCTTCTTCCTTATTTCTCTGAGACAGTCTCTCACAGTTTTTCAGTCAGGCTGGCTGACCAGGGACCTCAGTGAGCCTCCTGTCTCAGTCCCCCTCGATACTGGGGTCACAGCCACACTGAACCTTATGCATGAGTGCCAGCCCCAAACTCACGACCCCAACTTTGCTCTGCAAGCTCTCTGAGAGCTTGGCCTCTCTGCCAAATCATCTTCCCAGCCCCTGAGTAGGGTTGTTGTTTTTATTTTAAAACCAGATTTCATTTTACATCCAAAAAAATGGTTTTGGGAATGTTAATTGCATCCATTAAGATTGGTCACTGTCTGCACATGACTGGCACACATCTATAATCCCAACACTTGGGGACGTTGTGTTAGGAGGAGGCCAGCCTGCACTGCACAGTGAGACCTTATCTCAGAACAGAGTTTTAAAGGAGGGGTAGTTCAGTGGTAGAGGACTTGTCTTGCACACACAAGGCCCTGGGTTCGATCCATAAAACCACAAAATAAAAAAATTAAAAAAGAGCAGCCGAGTGTGGTGGCACATGCCTTTAGCCCAGCACCTGGGAGGCAGAGGTAGGAGGATCGCCATGAGTTCAAGGCCAGCCTGAGACTACATAGTGAATTCCAGGTCAGCCTGGCCTAGAGTAAGACCCTTCCTTGAACCCCCCCCCTAAAAAAAGAAGAGTGGCCGGAGAGATGGCTCAGCAGTTTAAGGTGCTTGCTTGCAAAGTTTAATGCTTGTTTGCAAAGCCCTGGTTCGATTCCCCAGATGCACATGGTGATGTATGCATTTGGAGTTCGTTTGTAGTGACAAGAGGCTCTAATATGCCCATTCTCCTCCCCCACCTTGAAAAAAATGTTTTTAAAAGAAAAAGAAGAAAAACACCAAAGAATAGTCATTTCTGAGCCGGGTGTGGTGGCGCACATCTTTAGTCCCAGCACTCAGGAGGCAGAGGTAGGAGGATTGCCATGAGTTCAAGGCCACCCTGAGACTACAGAGTGAATTCCAGGTCAGCCTGGACTAGAGCGAGACCCTACCTCGAAAAACCAAAAAAAAAAAAAGATATTAAAAAAAAAAGAATAGTCATTTCTGGACTGTAAAGATGGCTCAGTGATTAAGGCATTTGCCTACAAAGCCTAACAATCCAGGTTCAATTCCCCAGTACCCACGTAAAACCAGATTCACAGAGTGGTTGGTACATGTATCTGGAGTTTGTTTGCAGTGTCTGTAGGCCTGGCACGCCCATTCTCTCCTTCCCTCCCTTCCTCTCTCTCCCTGTCTCTGCTTGCAAATAAATTAAATATTTTTAAAAAGAATAGTCATTTCTGGTTATGGAGGTCGATCCTATCAGGATCGTCCCTTGAGGGGCTGGGGTACGGTTCAGTGGTAGAGTGCCTGCCTAGCAGCAGAGGGGAGGGGGTGGGAGGGTCGCACTTGTAGCACTGAAAAAAAAAATGGGTCACCAAGGAGAAAAGAGTCAGCTGCAAAACACATCTATAATAGGATTCCACCATGTTCAAAGGAGGAAGGAAAACACTGCCCCGGCTACGGAGAAACTGGCCCAGGAGTAAGAGAGCCAGGGAGCTGACCCCACACCAAACCGGGGGTTTCCTGCGTGAGCAAAGCCCCCCGGGTGCCTATTGTCTGGTTTTATTGGAATGTCTTCCTGCAATCCTTGTTACTGAAGGCTTACCAGCAGACACAGGCTGTACCTCGGCCAGCCCTGGGGTCCTCATACTCTCACCTTGCTGAGCCCGTTCCACTTGTCCACCAGGTGGATTCTGCTGAAGTTCTGGACCCCTGTGAACACGGTGAAGACCCCGGAGTTCGAGTTGTTCATCTGGGAAAATGATGGGGACAGTCTTTAAGCCTCAGCCCAGGGTGTCAGCCTGGGGACAGCTTCGGCCCACTGTCAAGGTTCAGTCCTAGGCAGGGCCACTCTGTTTCCAATGGGCCACAGTGACACCCCCCCTCGGCTCTCTAACCAGGTGAATGAATGTTGGCTCACCAACCCATCCCACCTTGAAGCAAACCCAGCCTTCAGTCACTGCTGGGGTGCTCTTAGTTCCCCACTTCCCAAGACACTCCACTGCCACAGTAACCATACCCGTGTGTCAGGATGGGGTGCCCCCTGCCTGGTCCCTGAAGGATGCACACCGGACTCAGAGCCCCAGCGAAGAAGGAAGTGTTTGATGTTTTAAGTCACCAAGAGCCAGGCTGCATGTTACAGTGCCATCACCTGGCCAGAACAGCCAGTTGCTCCCTCCCTCCTCTCCCCCCTTCCAGGTGGACTCGGGTCGCTATTCAGAGGTCCTGGGGATGGAGCCCAGGGCACACGCATGCTTGTCAAGAGCTCAGCCCAACTTTCACTTTTCATCTTGAGGCGGGGTCTTACTAAGTTGCCCAGGCAGGCCTTGAACTTACAATCGTCCTGCCTCAGCCTCCTGAGACCTCTGCCTACAAGCTCAGCTGCTAGTTCAGAACAAAGGTGTGCAAAGCAAAGGAAGAAGTGCTGTTGGAAGGATCTAGAATACGGAAGGGTCAGTGCATGGCTGCCAAGGAGTTCAGCACAGGTTTGGGTAGATCAGTTCTGCTCAGTAGTCTGGCTAAGCCAGTGGCTGGCACAGCCCTGCATCTGTCACCCCAGCTGTCCCCAGGGGAGCTGCCACCCTCATCCAGGGCTCCCCAGTCCTTGCCAACACACCCCAAGTCTGCCCTCAGGTCATCAGCATGGCCACCTAAGAGGCTGTTTCCGAGCTTCCCCGAAGCTGCTCTGGCTGCACAGCCAAGTGGAAGCTGTTCTCATCCCCACCTCCCTCCATCCCTGCTTCCTGCAGGGACAGGGCTGTGACAACAGAGGCTCTGCTCTGGTGGCCTGAAAAGCCTTTCACAACCTCACGACATATTTGCCCTCACAGCAGGACCTGCTATCCTGGAAGCTCCAACACTCACACCCTGTCAACAGAGCCCCAGAGAAAGTTGCGGCTGGGGAGGCTGGGAGATGGCTCAGCGGGTAAGGCGCTTGCTGTGTAGGCATGAGGACCTGAGTTCAATCCCCAGCACCCACGTAAAAAGTCAGCCATGGCCACTCATGTCAGCAGCCCCAGCACTGAGGGGGTGGAGACAAGAGGACCTCTGAAGCTCTTTGGTCAGCCAGTCAAGTCAGTGAGAGACTGTACAGGTGCAACAGAGAAGGTCACCAAATGTCCTACTCTTCTGGCCTATGCAGGTGTGAGCATGTGTGAGCATGGGGTCTGCACATCATGAGAAAAGAAAAACAGTTGAGGCTGGTGCATTCCACACAGCTCAGGTAAGATCTCTCTACATAGACCAGCCCTTGGCTCTTAGGAACTCAGTCAGTGACCCCACCAAGCAACCAAGGGTCAAACCCCAGAGCAGACCTGCAGCTCTAAGCAGTGCTGCAGGGGACACGTGACACCTGCCTCCCCAACAGCCATTCTAAACCCGTCCAAAAAACCTCCAGTTTTCTAAGCTAAGCCCCCATCGCATCACTTTGAGCCTAGATCAAGCCGCACTTGAATCTAACACGATGAGCTGATAAATTCCTTTATTTACAACACACAGCCATCAAGTATCTAGATTAGACACCAGCCCTGAGCTTTTCACTTACCCCAACAAACATCCCGAACTTGCCCTTGGTGGGAAGCATGTTTGGAAAGTACTTATTCAGGAGGTTCACCAAGGGGTCCTCGTAGCCCCACAGGATCTCGCCCACTGTGCGGTTCATGAAGGCACGCTGGCCCATGGTGGACAGCGCCAAGGTCAGGAACAGCTTTAAGCCCACAGGCTGGTTTTCCATCATCACCGCGGCCCCCTGCAAAGCAAAAGGGACACAGGGTCAGGAGATGGACATGGCAGGCCACCCTCCCTCCCCTTCAATCAGGATTCAGGCCAGGAGTAGGCCTCAGGTCCCAAAGTCCCTGGTGTGGACAGGTACTGTGACTAAACCACACAGACCCCACTCTGGTCCCTCCTCCTTGTCCCAGAGGGTCCAGACTATTAGCACCACACCCAGGCATGTGGCTCAGGCCTGGTGGACAGAGGTCCAGCTCCCTGTGACAGGTATTGTTCCTCATCCATCAGAGCTAGGGAGCCACCAGGAGACATGCAGACTGGGGGTCAGAAAGGGAGGTCTCTGCTGGCCTTGGCCCTGGGAATGTGTGAGAGGCAGGCCTACAAGGAAAGGAGCCAGGGTCTCTGCACAAGGAATTAAGAGCACATGAAATCAGGCTAACTCTTGGCCTTTCAGAGGTGCAAGCCCAGAACCCCTCTTCTGCTCAGGAGCCAAGTGGAACGTGGTGAAAAAGTCTTTCTTTCTCTTTCTTCACCCCCCTCTCCTTTTGTTAAAATTTCCTTCCTTTCTTTTTTCCTTCTCCAAAGGGTCTCAGGCAGCCTAGGATGGCCTCAAACTTGCTATGCAGTCAAGGATCACCTTGAGCTCCTGACCCTCCCACTCTTAGCTCCTGAGTGCTAGGACTGAAGGCCCAGCTCCCCAAGGCTGGGGATCAAACGCAGGATTTCCTGCATGTAGGCAAACACTCTATGACTGAGCTACACCCCCAGCCCCATTCTCTCCTGTTCACACACATACACATACACACACACACACACACACACACACACACACACACACACACACATATATGCATGTATAAAATGTTATGTATTTGCAAGCAAAGAGAGAGAGGGAGAGAGAGAGAAAAGAGACAGACAGAAAGAACGGGTGCACCAGGGCTTCCAGCCGCTGCAAATGAACTCCAGATACATGGACCACTTTGCGCATCTGGCTTTATGTGGGCACTGGGGAATCAAACTTGGGTCATTAGGCTCTGCAGGTAAGTGCCTTAACCACTGAGCAATCTCTCCAGCCCTCCTGTTTACTTTGTTGAGACAGAGTCTTCCTATGCAACCCAGGCTGACCTGAACCTCACCATCCTTCTGCCTTAGCCTCAAGCATGGTGATATCAGCATGCCTGTCATCAGAGCACTTGGGAGGAGGAGGCAAGAGAATCAGAAGTTCAAGGCCAGCCTGGTCTCCATGAGACTTTGTCTCCAAAAATGAAATAAAATTTAAAAGATATGAAAATTTTAGGTGCTTCTCCAAACTGCTGATTCCTCTAGTGACAGCCTACATGAGGGAGGTAGGCAAGCCAGCCACGGGCACACCTTCCCATGTGCTCCTCTGGTTAGGGAATACAAATCAAAAGACTCAGGGCTGGAGAGATGGCACAGCAGTTAAAAAAAACTGCTTGCAAAGCCTGATGGTCTGGGTTCAATTCCCCAGTACCCATGTAAAGCCAGATGCACAAAGAGGCGCATGTATCTGAAGGACCTGGCATACCCATTCTCTCTCTCTCTCTTCCCCGCAGGAAGGCCACATTGCAGTCTTTCAGATTAGCTCTACCGGGACGTGGCCTCACCCACCCGTGGCATCCCCTGGCTTCGGAGCTGGGTGGCCATGCTGCTTCTAGGAGTCAGCACGGAGTTGAGTGGCTGGGACCACGGAACCCACTGAACTCTCCTTCAGCATTCTGTTGGCCTCCAAGCCAGAATGGCACTGGCCTTGACCAGGTGACCAGCACAGCTGGCCCAGATGGTGTCCGGGACCTTGGACATGGAGGGATCTGCCGAGCCCTGTGCTCGATCTGTGCAAATGCCTGCTCTTCCCAACGGCATCCTCCCCAGACATTGGGACCATGTGATCATGCTCAGCACACACTGAGCAGCCCCATGTCACATGGGTGTCACTGTGAATCAGTGAGACAGTAAGTGCTCAGCAAACCCCAGCTGCCCGGAACTGGCCCTGCCATGCCCACCCTCTGGTACCCATCAGGTCACTCCGTGCTAGAGGTGGAAGGCACGAGTCAGTCTTGAGGTAGCTCTGACTCCAGAGGGCTGCAGGGAGGGGCGGGGATAGGCATCACAGATCACAGCCTCACCAGGACCAGCACATTGGGCAGGACGATGTAGTCCATCTCTGAACCTTTGGACTTGTCTGGCTGGAACTGGAAGCTTCGGAACTCCACGAAGGACACTGTGTCATTGGGGTTGAAAGTGATGTTGGTCTTATGTCTGAATTCCCTGTGGGGAAATGTCAGGTCAGACAGGCCCATAAGGCATGTGGATGCTCCCAACTTCCCACGCTGCTCTGGAACTCTGGGGACCCCAAGGTGTCTGTGTGTCACCACATGACCATGCCAAGGCTAGGCTTGCCACCTTCTGTGTGCATAAGACCAACTGCCACTACCAATTGCTCTGTTCTCCCTCACCCTTCCCAGGACTCTCTGAGCCCCTCCAGGGAGCACCCCAAATCTGCACACAACCCCCTCTTACTTGTCACCCAGCACCCTCCCCACAACCACACCAGCCTCCTTCTGCACAGCCCCGCTCTTTCAGGTTAGGTGGGAGGACGGTGGTTACGACTATGGCGCAAGTTGGGGCTGGAATCCTACACATGACTCAGCTTCCCCAGCTTTAAGATGAAATAACAACAACTACTTTGGGGCTGAAGATGTGCTTAGTGGAAGAGCACTTGCCTAGCATTGCGAGGCCTAAGTTCCATCCCGGCACCACCAAAAACTAAAAGACCTTCTTGGTAGGATTGTTCTGAGAGTTACATACATGGAGAACAATCAGAAAGCTGCCTCACAATGGAGAACTACAGGAGCTGAGTGTGGTCCCAGCATGAGAGGCAGAGGCAGGAGGTCTGAACGTTGGAGGCCAGCCTGCCTCAGGGCTTTGCACGTGCTATGTCCAGGATCCTCCTCCTGCCAGAGTCTAGCAAGGGTCCTCTGCAGAGGCCCTCCCTGGCCCTCCTCTGATCCCATTGCTATTGCCCTCTCTCCAGACAGCCATGTCTCCTGGTTTGTACTTCCTCACATTTATCACTGTCTGATTTGACTTTATATGTCCCCTGGCTTTCTTTCCCTGAAAGCAGGTCCCATGTGGGCCAGGGAGCTCCCACAGCAGATAGTGTGGTGCCAGGTACACAGCAAGTGCTCAATACATGCTTATCAAATGAAGGGATTGATGCAGATGGTGGCTCAGAAGGCCAGCCTGGGATCCATCCATGTAGAAAGGTCAGCGTTGAGCCCACATTTCAGCCGTCCCCCACCCCAGGGCCTCCGAGGCCTTGAAGAACTGTGGCAGTAGCAGGTGAACCCAAACCATTGGCATTTACAGAATGCTGACTGCATGCCTGCCTTAGCTCAGGCTCACAGTAACCTCTCAGCTGGTCCTCATCCCCACCCAGGGTGGACACTTACTCCATCTCACAGATGGGAAACTGAGGCACTGGGAAGTAACATTCCTTATCAAGGGCAGAGCTCCTACCTGCTCTCAGTGTCCATGACTTCAGCCAAGAAAGCCTCGGATCCAGACAACGTGAACCACTGAATGGGCCCCTCCACCTCTGGGCTCATTCTGGGACCTCAGTTTTCCCATGCATGGGATGGGTGATAACACTGTCACCTCAGCAGGTGGCTGCACACACAGGAGGTCAAGGCCAGGGTCCCTGGCAGGAATGCCCCAGGGGACCCTTACCTTACCGAGAGCAGGTCTCTTCACCTTTCCCCATTCTCACCTGTCCTGCCCTGGGTCTTTGGCTCCTCTTATCCCTCAAGTCACCGGTCATCTCTTCCGACAGGCCCCCTGCCATGTCACCTATGACACAGCACCCTCCACAGCAGCTCGGAGCTGCTGGCTGCTCTCTGCCTCAATGCTGACCCGATTTGACCTCTGCTCCTTCTTGGAGTTTCTAACTCAGCAGCGGCCATTCTGCCCATTTTGTGCCCTCCTGGGTCCCCTGTGCCCCCCACACCTCCCCAGATCCACATCACTGCTCCATAAAGAACTTCTCGGGCACCAGCCCCCAGCCTGGTCCAGCCTCACCTGTACACGTAGGGTCCTCGCTCCTCCACCTGTGGCTTCTCTCCCTTCAGGATCTGGTCAGGGTTGGTTATGTGGAAGAAGTAGACGGAGAGGTAGAAGGGGACGGGGATCTCCTTCCACATGTTGAAGGACAGGCTGTTGGGGTCAATCTGCACGTTCTGCAGGGGAGAGGGGAACATGTCAGGAGGGGGGTGAGGAGGGCCCACAGTTGTCCACCCTCCCTCACAGCCCCAGAACAGTTGCCCGAGTGAGAACAGCCTGCACCAAGGACCCACTATAGGGATGTTGGGACGGTGCCCCTCAGGCTTGGCAACAGAAGGTGGCAGAAAGGCCCTTCCCGGGGCACTTAGGTGGTGGTGGCTATTATGAGACACAGATACTGTGCTGTAGTTGCCAACGGGATCCAGGGCATGAGGGTCAAGGATGGCACTGTGTGGGGAGGTGGGCTCTAGTGTGGCCCAGTATAGCATCATTCATTCACTCACTCATTCACACAGCAACCACTTGTGTCCAGACACTGGCTCAGGAGTGGGGAGACCCCAGCCTGTCCCCAGACTTGTGCAGCTTGTACCAAAGAACAGAAGGACATGGGTGAAGCCGGGCGTGGTGGTGCACGCCTTTAATCCCAGTGCTCAGGAGGCAGAGGTAGGAGAATCACCATGAGTTCAAGGCCACCCTGAGACTACAGAGTGAATTCCAGGTCAGCCTGGGCTAGAGTGAGACCCCACCTCGAAAAAAAAAAAAGACATGGGGGCACACAGCTAGGGTAGGAAGTGAGAGAGCAGGGAGCAGAAGTGGACAGAGCTTTCAGACCGAGCCACCAGCTACCGGAAATGGAAGCCCACCAAGGCCGGGGATGTGGCTCAGCTGGTCTTGCCTGACATGCATGAGGCCCTGGGCTCCATCCCTAGCACCACACTAACTAGGCATGGTGGCCCACTCGGGAGTCGAGGTAGGACAATTAGGAACTCAACACTTATCAAGTTCAAGGCCAGCCTGGACTACATGTGACCCTATCTCAAGAAAAAATAAAAGCCAAAGGCAGTCAGGGAGAGAAGCATGGGTCTGGGGGAGGGGAGCTCCACACGGAAGTTGCAGCCACTGTGAAAGCCATGGGGCTGAGGGCGGGAGCCCAGCCTGAGGGAGAAGTTGTATAAGCTGAGTGGGTGATGCACACCTGTCCCCAGCACTCGAGGACAGTGAGTGTGAGGCCAGCCTGGGATACCCAGAGAGTAGGCCAGTGAAAAACTACCAATTTTCTTACAGAACTGGAGGAAAAGACCATTGTCCCTTGTCCTCTGACCCAGGACCTCTTCTCTGCCTCAGCTCGGCATAGCCTTGCAGGCAGCCCACATCCCAGCCTGTCAGAGAGATGTCGAAAGCCAGCTGGCCAGGACAGGTTGCATCACCGTCCACTGTCTTTGAACATGGCCTTTCAGGACAAGGACAGCCACTCCCACTGTCCCCAAATAGCCAGAGCCAGAAACAACGTCCTTAAGGAGGAGGAGGCTAGGGATGTCCCAGAAGACAGGACTCTGAGGCAGATGGACCTTGAGGCCAAGCTGGCCCCCTAGGACTCAGTTTGTTCTTGAGCAAAATGAGGCCAAGGATGCCATGGCCACAGCTGGGTCTGGGGTCTGGCTTCTGGGGGTTCAAGTGCAGCAAGGGAATCCGCTGCTGAGTGTTCCAGCCTTGGAGAGGCTCGTCAAAGCCTCCTGCAGTTCAGCTGGGAATTCAGGGGAGGGACGCTGCCCGTGTGGCCGCTCACTGATAAACCCATCACCCACAACCTGAGCAACCAGCCATCACAAACAAGGCGAGGCATCCGCAGGACCCTGGCAATAGCGGCCCAAGAATCCCCAGTGTCCCATGCCAGCCTCTCCATCCACACTCCTCCCACTCCCTGGCCTCTCTCCATGTGACGAGGGGGTCTTGCCATCCACCTATGGGAGGTTTTCATGAGCTCAGGTAGGTGACGGGCCCACCACAAGGGCAGGCAGACCCCTCCAGTGAAGGTTCGTCAGCTGCCCCGCACCCATCCGGCTGAGGTGGACTCTGCCCTGCGGGGTTGCTTTCTTGCAGCTGATTAGATAAGTGTGAAGCTGTGGCCACAGTGCTGATGCTGTCATTCTGTTCCCTTACCTAGGACAAAGATCACAGCCCTGGGATACAGGTAGGGAGAGAAAGCCAAGGTGAGTCCTATGGGCATCAGTGCTTTCCCACCCAGCCCCTATGGCCTTCAAGCCCAGGCCCTGCAGGCAGAAGGCAGCTGAGAAGGAAACAACCAGGCTAGGCAGTGAAAATTGCACTGGCTTGCTTGCAAAGCCTTATGACCCAGGTTCAAGTCCCAACTACCCATGTAAAGCCAGATGCCCAAAGTAATGTATACTTCTGGAGTTCATTTGCAGCAGCAAGATGCCTTGGCATGCCTATGCTTTCTTTCTCTAATAAGTAAATAAAAATGTTTTCAAAAATCCACCGAGAACCCATGCATGGTGGTGCTTTGTATCTCAGCACTTGGGAGCAAGAGGTAGGAGGATCACGGTGAGTTTGAGACCAGCCTGGCACTACACAGTGAGTTGCAGGTCGGCTGGACTAGAGTGAGACCCTGCCTCAAAAAAAAAAAGGACTGAAAGCCGGGCATGGGAGCCTCCACACACCCACACACCTGTCAAGGCCAGCCTGGGATACATAACAAGAGAGCCCATCTCAAAAAAAAAAGACAAAGAAAGTACATGGGGCTCTGCTGGAAACCTGCATGGATGTTCCCAAGTCACGCACGGCCTGGCACAGTCTGGGAGCCTCTAACAGTGTGCCCAGCCTACTCGTCCAGCAATACAGGGACCATTCCAGATACACACCCACGGATTACCAGCCAGCTGCCACACAGCATTCAACAAGAACCAACCACCAACCAAGCCAGGCAGGCTTATTACTCCATGTGTGTGCCACGCGGAAAAACAGCCAGGGGCTGGGGCCCAAGGGGCTGACTGCTCAGTACTGGAGACAACCAGGGGTGAAACCGGAAGATCACCCACATGTGTGCCTGAGGAGCAGCCAGAGAAAAAGACATGTGGAGATGTGTGAACCCCGTGACTCAGAGCCATCACCGTGGTCTACTTCCCAGACATTTTCTTTACCCCAAACAAAGCCTCACACCCATCAGGAGCCACTTCCTGTTCCCTTGGCACCTGGCAACCTGTCCTCTCCTTGAATCGCTGATCCTGGACTCTTCGTGTGAGCCTTCAGGTGATCCTATGATGCACTATGTGTGTATGTGTGCATGCGTGTGTAGTGTATGTGTGTGTGTGTGTGTGTGCCCACATGTACTTGTTCCAGGCACATGTGTGAGGTAAGAGGACAACCTCAGGGTTGGTCCTTACCATCTACCTTGCTTGAAACAGAACTCTCTAGATTGCTGCTGGGAAGGCCAGAGTAGCTGACCGTGAGCTTCGGGATTCTCCTGTCCCTGTCTCCCTCTGCTATAAGCACACTGGAATTACAAATGTGTGTGCCACTGAATCTGGCTCTAGGTGGCAGCTGGGCATCCGAACTCAGTAAGCAAGCTTGCAGAGCAAGTGCCTTTGGGCATCTCCAAAGCCCCTCTGCGTCTTAAACCCAGCAGACACACGGGCATTCTGTCTGTTGCATGTTTCTGAGGTTGGTTTGGCTAGTGGTTCTGCAGTATCCAGATGGAACCTGGGGCCTATCCCAAGTTAGGCAAGCATTCTTCCACTGGGCCATATCCCATCTTTTTGGGTATCCCATCTCACCCTTTGAAAATTCTGTGCCGAGGAGTTCTTTCGCATGTTGTGCCCAAGGGCGTGGCTCTGTTTGATCTCTGAAGAGGAAGATAGGCCCATAGCTCCCGCCAGTGACAGATGGGCTGCCTCCCACATGCAGTGGCTCTCAGCAGAGATGCCTGGGCATTGTGGGAAGACAGACCCTGCCTGGTCACTCTTAGACCCAAGAGATCAGACAGCATCCTATACTCAGATGACAGGGAGGGACGGGGGGGTGCTGGTACAGTGACCATGGACCTCAGCCCCGTGAGCACATTGGTCTGGCAGTGAGGACCCACCCAGGCTGTGCCTTGTCCCAAATGCCTGGGGCCACCAGTGTTTCTCAATTAAGAGTGTTTTTAACATTTATTTATTTGAGAGAGAGAGAGAGAAAGAGAAGCAAACAGAGAGAGAGAATGGGCACACCAGGGCCTCCATGCACCATGCATACATGGCTTGATGTGGGCACTGGGTGAGGGCACATGGCCCATGCTGCATTCTACTCCACAATACCACAGCCCAAGTTCGATCACTCAAAACAAAAATATTTTTTAAGTTACCTAATAAGGCCTATAATTCCAGCACTTAGAAGGCTGAGGCAGGAGGATTGCAAGTTCCAGGTCAGCCTAGGCTACTAGTGAAACCCTGCCATAGATGGATGGACTTGACTCTTGTAATTTAGTGTGTGTGTATATATACATGCATACACATACATCTACATGGTAAAGTGTGTGTGCGCACACACATGTGCTAGCTAGCGCACTACTGGAGATGCAACTCAGGGCCCTGTACATGCTAGACCACTGAACCTACAGCACTACCCCTGTAACTTAAAAAATTTTTAAATTACTTTATTTATTTTTATTTGGGAGAGAGAGAGAGAGAGAGAGAGAGAGAGAGAGAGAGAGAGAGAGAGAATATGGGCACCTCAGGGCCTCTTGCAGCTGCAAAGGAACCCAGATGCATGCACCACATTGTGCATCTAGCTTTATGTAGGCATGGGCCAGCAGGCTTTATAAGCAAACATCTTTAACCACCAAGCCATTTTCCCAGCCCAACTTTTCTTTTTTAAAGAATCAAGAGAGGAAAGGCAAGCTACAGGAGGAAAGGTGTGACCATGGCCTCATGATGTGAAGAGTTCAAATACACAAAAGCACCTGATGTCACTTCCAAAACAAATCCCTGTGGAAATACCACCACAGTGGCAGAAGTAAAGCCCAACCTGGGACATCAGAGACAGGTGGGAGGGAGGGAGAGATGGAGTAAGGCTCTTCTGTATTTGTAATGCTGGAATTCCATTTCTTTAAGGGGAAGGAGCTATTGTAGCTCGTGGCTTCTGAGCCTCAGCTGCAGGCTATGGCTCTGTTGATCATGGACCTGCGATGAGGCCGAGGACCATGACCACAGGAGTGTGTGACAGACAGGTATGACTTGCTCCGAGCTGAATGGAGGCAGGAAACCACTGTTCTATGTCTTCAACATGAAATGGTCATGCCTGAAATCCCAGTGCTCTCGAGGCTGAGGCAGGAGCACGGTGAGTTAGAGGTCAGCGTGGGCTACAGAGCAAGATCCTCTCTCAAAAAAGAAAAAGCGGGCTGGAGAGATGGCTCAGAGGTTAAGGCACTTGCCTCCAGTGCCTAAGGCCCTGGGTTCAATTCCCCAGGACCCACATGTGCCAGACCCACAAGGTGGTGGCCCTGGTGCGCTCTCTCTCTCTCTCTCTCTCTCTCTCTCTCTCTCTCTCTCTGCTTAAAAATGAATAAATAAAATATTTTTTAAAAAAAAAGAAAGAAAAAGCAGGGCTGGGGAGATGGCTCAGCAGTTAAAAGTGCTTGCTTGCAAAGCCCGTGGGCTTGGGTTTGATTCCCCAGCACCCACATAAAAACAGATGTACAAAGCGAAGCATGCATCTGGAGTTTGTGTGCAGAAGCAAGAGCCCTTGGCGAGCCTATACTCTCTCAAAGAATATATTTTTAAAGATTTCTAGAGCTTTAAAAAAAGATGGCTGGAGAAATGGCTTAGGAGTTAAGACCTTTGCCTGCAAAGCAGAAGGACCTGAGTTCGATTCCCCAGGACCCACGTAAAGCCAGATGCACAAGATGGCACATGTGTCTGGAGTTCATTTGTAATGGCTGGAAGCCCTGGAGCGCCCATTCTCTCCCTCTGTCTGCATTGTTCTCTCACTCTCTCTAAAATAAATAAATAAAATATTAAAAAATAAATATGAATGAAAAAGAAAAGAATTTAAAAAAAGAAAAAACCGTAAATGTAACTTTCTTTTTTTTTAATATTTTATTTATTAATTTTCAAGCAGAGAGAGAGAGAGAGAGAGAGAGAGAGAGAGAGAGAGAGAGAGAGAGAACACCAGGGCCACCACCTGGCTTATGTGGGTCCTGGGGACTTGAACCCGGGGCCTTAGGCACTGGAGGCAAGTGCCTTAACCTTTGAGCCATCTCTCCAGCCCAAATGTAACTTTCTTAACACTGACCCACAAGCCTGTGCTCTGGCCGTAGTGGTCTCTCTGGCCCTCCTGTCTCCGTCACTCCCTTAGCCCTGCCAAATCCTTGCTGTTAACGTGTTTACATGCTCCTGCCCCAGGTCCTGGTAAACTTCCCAAGGTAGCTGCATGCAAGGTCACCCTGGGATCTTTGCTTATGTACATCTCAGGAAGACCCACCCAGTTCACCCAAGAGACCATGGGCTCCCTCACCTACTTTTGTTTATTCCATGGACCTTGCTTGCCTTCCCGCTCACATTAATTAACTCATCCTGTGTATTGTGTCTCCCTGCCAGGCCACAAACCCCCAAAAGCGGAACCCCCTCCAAGCTGTGCACTTTGGGCAACGCCAGGCACCTGGCAGGAGTTCCAAAGCCATGTGTTAAGGAAGAGGCCAAAAAGAGTCTTGGAACACTGAGATCCACACGCATGTCCGGGATGGGTGGGCCACACTGGCGTGGGAAACACAACATCCAAAGCCTGAGCATCCTGTGGGCGCAGGAGACACCAGTCGGGCTTAAGAAGGGTGTTTGGGGGCACTGGGATGGAACATGGGCCATCATGCCTGCCAGAGCTCCATGCTGGCCTGAGAGATGGTGTTTCTGAGTCCCCCAAGGGCTTGAGTTCTTTGGGTCCATAGGTTCCACCTCCACTTGGTACCAGAGTCCCAGGCTTCTCCTGGTCTTCCCCCCACCCCTGGCTCAGGTGCCAGAACTTCCCAAAGCAATCATTAACTTGACCTCCTTCCAGGGAAATTGCAAAACTCAATTTCTCCCTGAGAAATAACAGCAAACACAGCCAGGTTAAAAAACTCAGCTCTGGCTACACAGACCAGAGGCCAATTGGGCTTCGGGCCCAGTTCTGGGACAGGACCAGAGCCTGACAACCCAGGCCCATGGGTCAGTCATGACACTGAGTCCTAAGACTCCAGGTGTCACCCAGGAAGATGACCACAAGGGACAATCCAGCCTGGAGCTTGGGAATACCAACTGGCCAATGCCCTAACTTCTTTTGCTTTAAAGGGCTAGGTTAGAAGGCGTTATTTTTAGGAAAGCTCTTTATAAGAAACACACTGAGTCAGTCCCGAGGCCGCCGCTGTCTCCCACTCAACCCTCACCTCTCAGTGTCTCAGCTGCTCTCCCTCCAAAATGCCTGGAATGCATCCACTTCCCTCCAGCACCCTCCTGGCCCTCTTCGTCCCTGCTCGGACTGGTGCAGTAGTCCTAGTTTTCCTGCTTCGGCTGTGTCCCCAACTCCAGCCCCTTCTCCACCAGCCTGCTCTTCTAAGTATGGGGTTAAATTTTAAGAAGAAAACCTGGAAAAAAATTCTTCAGCCAGGCATGGTGGCTCATACCTGTAATCCCAGAACCTGGGAGACAGAAGCAAGAAGACTGACCTGAGTTCGAGACCAGCCTGGGCTACGTGAGACCTTGTCTCAAAAAAAAAAAAAAAAATCCTCCCCAGAAGAAAGTGCTTTGCTGAACACTGAATGCACCTGTCATGGCGCTCCTGAAAGAAAGGAGGCGCCCTTGCCATGAAGGCCAGAACACCCTGGTGCCTAGAAATAGGACTTCCCCAAGCCAGTTCACTGGGGAACAGGGGACCCACCAGGAGATGTTGGGAACCCGGGTCTGCACGACAAGGACTCTCTGGTCACTCCGTGCCTCTTCCCCAGCAGGGCTGACATGGTCTCTTCCTCCAGCCTTCCTTCCCACCTGCTTCACAGTGGACTGCTGTCTGCACAGGGAAACACAAACCAAGCCCCAGACAGGCTGAGCTGGCATCACCTGAGGGACCCCTCAAGTATGTCAGAAAAGACCTGGGACCGCCCTGACATGATCTCCGTGCTGGTAGGTTCCCCAGGACAGGAACAGGGAGAACCACTCAAAAGTCCTCAGGAAGCTCTTCGCTGAGCTGGGACCAGATGTAGGTGTGGGCACCTGTCTCTTTACTGTCACCGGTTCACTCCTCTCTGCCAAAGGGAACCTGCTAGCAGCAAGGAGCCGACCACCTGAGTCCTCTGTGAGAAGATGGGGGCAGGTGCACAGGCCAAACCTCCCATCTGAACCAGGGGTGGGTGGGTGTATGAGAGACTCATGGGTGGGTTAGGCAGTCAGCTTTCACTCTGTGGCCTTAGTTACTGCTTACGGTCTTATGGGAGCAATGGTTCCCAAGATGAGATCCCCAAACCAGCTGCACATCACCTGGCACTCAGTGGCAGAGCACTTGCCAGGCAGGCAAGAGGCCCTTGCTCCATCCTCAGCACACAAAGGAGGAAAAAAAAAACCGTGCAGATTCTCAGGCCCAGCTCGGGAGCTCCTGGAGAGATGGTCTGTTTCCAGCCTCTGGGGACACTGCCAGTGTACCCTAAGTCACGGATTAAGGACACAGTGACTGGCATGAGCTTAGGGACATCTGGCAGAGTAGAAGAAGACCCAGGAGCCCAAGGCTGGACATCCCCTGAGCAGGTAAGAGAGCAGCTGGCCTTGCACACTCATCTTAGCTCTGCTTCCAGTTAGTCATAAAAGCAAGTTCTTAAAAGTTACTTAAGAACTGGAGGTTCAGCTCAGTGGTAAGTACTTGCGTGGCACGTGTGAGACCCCGAGTTCAATCCCCAGTACCACTAAAAAAAAAAACCTTAAATTTCACTTGAAGCCGGGTGTGGTGGCGCACGCCTTTAATCCCAGCACTTGGGAGGCAGAGGTAGGAGGATCACCATGAGTTCAAGGCCACCCTGAGACTACATAGTGAATTCCAGGTCAGCCTGGGCTAGAATGAGACCCTACCTCGAAAAACCAAAAAAAAAAAATTTCACTTGAGTTTTCTAGCATGCCCTCCTTGCCAGGAAAAGAAAACATCAAAACCAAACCCCAGAGTGGGCCCTCTTCCTTCCCAGGGAGGAGACCCTCATGGGCCCATGGGCCAGAGCAGCCAGCAGACGAGGTTGGTATCACACGGTATTAGAATTTGTAAGCAACAGATAAACGTGCAATTTTCTGGCTTCTTGTGAAAAGCTAGGCAGTGTGCCAGTGTCCTGAGCAACCCCACGAGGCCCTGATCTCTGGCTATGAACAGCAGCCACCCCTCAGTGTGCCCTCCAGCTCACCCCACCACCCCGATCACTCACATGGTGGCCTTCTTCACTGACATTCCTCCAAGCCCTGTCCCAAAGTGCCACAGGCTACACTCGTTCGTTCATCGTTCATTGCCTCATTCACCTGTTCATTCATCCATGTGCTCATTTGTACATTTATTTACACATTAATTTACTCATTCATTCATTCTGCCCAATGTGTCTAAAGATGTATGAGGCCCAAAGCTGGGGCTGAGTGCTGTGGGGCAAAGTTAACCAAACAGGATTGTGGCCTTGGGTAAATGGATCGAGGTGGGGGAAGATGACATGTAACCCACATGACTCAGAGGCATGGGGGAAGCCCTCAGGGCATCGGGCACCTTTGCTGGCATGTGTTGGCAGCTCCAGCACTCTCGTGTGGGAGCATGCGTGGTACCGCACCCACTGAAGCCGAACATGTTTGTACCCTGCAGCCAGTCACCCCGTCCTAGGTGTTACTCAAGAGAGATCGTGTTGACTGGTAGTCACAGTGCCGGAAAGTGCTTTGCAGCATGATGGAGGAGAAAAGCCCTTAACCAGCAGTGGACCCTCCAAGCTGCACAACTGGCCACCCAGGCAAGATGTGCCCACTAGGGCAATAAGGCATGTCTGTTATGGGGGCAACCCAACTACTTCCTAATTCAATTTGAGGCCCAGCTCTATGGGAGGAAATTCGCTCCTGATAATGAAAGCTTAGTGTAAAGCCTATGGCTGGGAAGTCACTGTTGTTTGGCTATGTGGATACATTACGTCCAAATTTCCTTCTAAATACTAATGTTTATGCATGTATATTGGTGCTGCTCTTACCTTTGTTACAGAAGTCTCTCTTCAGGTGGTGGCTGCTGGAGAGACTCAAAACTCATCCAAGTGTTGAGAAGTGACAGTTGAAAGTTCAACTTAATGAGACAGTGAATAAGATCTCTCCTCCAATGGCTCAGGGACTATAGTGGAAGATGTGGCAGAAAGAATGTAAGAGCCAAAGATGGGAAGGAGTGTTCTGGAATGCCGTCTCCCAAACACA
>PVHP010003245.1:39140-81409 GCA_004024765.1 Zapus hudsonius
AGACAGAGAGAGAGAGAGAGGAGAGAGAGAGAGAGAGAGAGAGAGAGAGAGAGAGAGAGAGAAAGGCAGACAGACAGACATCAATCTAGAAGAGGCAACGGTAGGAAAAAAGTGAGGGTTCAGTTGGGGGGGGGAGACAAAGGACCATGGTTCAGTTCCCCAGGACCCACATAAAGCCAGATGCAAAAAGTGGCACATGTATCTGGAGTTTGTTTGCAGTGGCAGGAGGCCCTGGTGCACCCATTCTTTCTCTCTCAATAAATAAATAAACTAATTTTTAAAAAATAAACAGAGGAACCTGTTATCCTTTGGAGGGAAGTAGTGAGTCAAGAAGAGCCCAAACAGTTCTGGGTGCTTCCATTTCTCAACCCAGAGCTACTGTGCATGGTTTATGAGTAACAATTCTGCCCAGAGGTAGCAAGCCAATGACAATCGCTAGTGGTCGCCAGGGGCCAGGCCAGGTGCTAAGTAAGGCAGAATCTCACCAGGCAGGCCTCAAACCCATGATCCTCCTGTCTGACTCCTGAGTGATGGGATCACAGGCATGCACCACCACACCCAGCCTGCTAGCTGCCTGCACAAGGCCCTCTCTGCCTCTTACTCCCACCAGGGGATCTGTGTGTGGCTCAAGTGTGGGGCAGAGAGCCCTACAGCCTAGGGAGAGGGGCACAACTCTAATCCAGGCAGGGATTCTGTGATCTTCTAGAGAGTTCTTCTAGGAACCACCTCAGGCCTACATGTTCAGAAACATGGGTGCGTTCCCCTCTGAGCCCACACTGCATGAGGCCTGATGGGACCTTTGTGGTGGGGACACGCCTTCATTCTCTCTCCAGCCTAGTCCCCTACCTGTCACAGGCTGTCCTGGGCATTCTTCACCTCCCATGACAGTGAATACAGTGACCTAGGACACACAGCTGTCCTGAGGAAGGCATTGCACGCAAACATCCCTCTGAAGACAATGCCACAGTGGCCTTCCAGCTCTGTGCTGGCTACAGTTCAAGCACGCAGCAAGTAGCTGGCCAAGACTCAGGAGGACGGGATAAGGAGAACTGGGCCATGGCTACTGGCTCAGGGCCACCCTTGCAGGGTTTTGTAAGACATTCAGCTAGAATGTGGCCCTCCATGGCCACTGGGGCTGGCCACCAGGTCCTTCATCCACAAGCCAGCTGCTAAGAAGGACCATGACCAAGTGTCCTTTCAGATTAAAGCTGACTGTAGCTCACTTTTCATTGAATTGTGGTAGTCCATGGACTTAGCCATTCTTAAGCACCCACTGCAAAGGTGTTAAGTACGCCCAGGGTTGGCCAACCATCATGCCATCTGGACACAGCCTTTTCACCATGGCAGTCCGCAGCTCTAGCCTCTCCCTGTTCCTCTCCCACAGCCCCTGGCACCCTCGCTTCCCTTTCTGTCTTCCGACATGCTCGCAGAGGCTCCTGGGAATGTGCCACCTCTGTCCTTATGTCTTCCCTCTCTCGGCGTCTGCATTCAAGGGTCATCCACAGAACAGCATGTGCCAGAACTCCCTCCCTTTTGACACCAGACATGGTAATGCACACCTGTAATATCAGCACTTTGGAAAATCATGGGGTCAAAGCCAGCCTGAGCTACAGAGTGAAACCCTGTTCTCAAGAGAAAGAAAAACAGAATATTGCTGAAGCTTAGAATATTCCCTCGGGTGGAGAGCTTACCCACCCTGCCTACCCATCAGTCTCCGCATGTTTGGACCTCTGCTGTTTTGACCATGGTGCTATGACTCGGATGTGCAGGAACCTCTTCCAACCCCTGCTCCTGAGGGAGAAATGTGCATCTGATGGGAAGTCTATATTTAATTTTTGGGAATCCTCAACCCCCTCTCTATCGTGGCTGTACCCCTATACAGTGCCCAGCACCCTAACCCACCTTGGGAAAATGGCTCCACCAGCTATCTTGCTCCTCCTCAACCCCCCATGGCATGGTGCCCACCATGGTTTAGCCATCGGCTTCTCTATACTGGCCCCCACACCTGATGCAACCTGACAGGTTAGGATCATGGCCTCCCCTACTCCAAGGAGTCAGAAACCAAATGAAACTCTCCCTGGGGGTCCTACAAGATTGTTGCACCCCTATCCCCCATCACTTCTCCCCAGCCCAGCTTGCCCCTCCTATCCTTGGGCCTTTGGCTTTCTGTACCCTCTGTGGGGCCTGCTCCTCAGTGCCAGCGGCCTCTCCCCAGAGGTCTCCTCACCAGGCACTCTCTCCCGCCCCTTCCTGTGCAGGCACATGTGCTGTGCAGGCCTGGCGGCTGCTGCTGCAAGAGTGGAGCACGTCCCTGGTCTCAGCTGTCACGGTCCCCTCATGCTCCACTGTCTGTCCCATCAGCAACCCTTCAGTGTGACACCAGACACTGGGAGGGATGCAAGTCCCCAAGTATCGCTCTTGACCTGGAGTGCAAGGCCCTGCCAGTGTCGTGACTGTCCAGTATGCAGGGTGAAAGACACCATCAGCTCCCACTTTTACCAGCTAGAACTCAACAAGACCCAAGCTGTGGGGCCCAGGAAAGCTGGTGCCATGCAGAAGTGGGGCACTGGGGGTGTGGCTTAGTGGGTAGGGTGCCTGCCTAGATTCAATTCCCAGTCAGTGCCTTGTAAACTGGATTGTGGCACATGTCTATAACCCAGCACTCCGGAGATGGAAGCAGGACGTTCACAAGTTCAAGGTCATCTTTAGTTACGTTGAGTTCCAGGCAAGCCAGGACGGCATGAGATCTTCAAAAAAGAAAAAACACATCACACCACACATACCACATGCATTTTTTAAAAAAAGAGCCGGGAGTAGTGGCACATGCCTTTAATTCGAGCACTAAGGAGGCTGAGGGAAGATCGCTGTGAGTTCGAGGCCAGCCTGAGACTGCATAGTGAATTCCAGGTCAGACTGGGCTACAGTGAGATCCTACCTCGGAAAACCAAATGAAGCAAAGAAGGCACGAGCAAGCTCCGGCACAAGGAAGGGGTGACCTCATCCCTGCCCTAGATCCTGACTGCCTCACTCCTCCCCTACCAAGGGCTCAGTGGCCCTGACTACTGACAGCTCAGCCGTTTATCTGCTCTCAGGCTACAAACCATGCAAGCCTGGAGAAAGAAGGTCAGTTGTGGGAGGCTGAGAGGGCCGGGCTGCCACGCCAAGGACAGCCTCCAGCTCCAGCCCTGCTCTGGTGGTGTCACCTCGTCTGGATCGTCCCCTGCTTGAAGGTTCCTTGGCACATCTTTGTCCTCACCACTCTGGCCACAGGCAGCCCCCCTCGGAATGCTGTGCTTCCTGAAACTTCTAACAGCTACCATCACCCACCTTACAGATGGGAAAACTGAGGACCAGGAAGAAGAGGCCTTGCCTGAAATAAGGGTTGGCCTTAGGCCTTTCATGATGGTTCCGGATAGGAGTTCAGCAACACAAACATAGCCCAACTGTCAGGCATGGAGTGGCCACCTTACAAGTAGGGAAACTGAGACAAAAAGAAGCTAGTCTCTTGCCCTGTGAACTATCTGGGGGAGGAGGAACCTGGCTAAAGAGCAGCCATCCTCCGAGGAGGACAACCACCTCTCAGCTCCGACAGCACCTGAAATCCAGATTCCTCTGTAAGGGCTCCAATCAATTTGAGTTTTTTTTTAAAATATTTTATTTATTTGAGAGAGAGAGAGAGAGAGAGAGAGAGAGAGAGAGAGAGAGAGAGAGAGAGAGAGAGAGAGAGAGGCAGAGAATATGGGCTCCATATGAACTCCAGACACATGCGCCCTCTTGTGCATCTGGCTGTATATGGGCACTGGGGAATCGAACTCTGGTCCTTCTGCATTGCAGGCAAACGCCTTAGCCGCTAAGCCATCTCTTCAGCCCTCAATTTGAGTTTTAAAAATATTTTTTATTGTAGAGAGAGGGAGAGAGAGAGAGAGAAGGAAGGAAGGAAGTGGAAGAGAGGGAGGGAGAGAGGGAGAGAGGGAGAGAGCGAGAGCACACGCAAGGCCAGGGCTTCCCCTCACTGCAACCTAACTACAGTGGCATGTGCCACTTTGTGCATCTGGCTGAACAGGGGTACTAGGGATTTGAACCTGGGCCATCAGGCTTTGCAAGCAAGTGCCTTTAACCAATGAACCCTCTCTCCAACCCCCATTTTTTTAAATCACAGCCCAGGGCAAACACACCTCCAGTTGAATCTGCCCAGGGGGTGATCTCCCAGCAAGGGTAGAGTACATAGGTGCCAGGTGAGACTTGGTCTTCACCAACAGCTGTGTGACCTTGGGCAGATTCTTCCATGTCTCAGAGCCTGTACACCCACCTCTATTTGGAGAAAATGCCTGGGTAGGTGCACTGGATCCGATGAGCCACACACAGCATGACACCTGGCAGAGGACCTGAGCGACCAACGCTAGTGTGTGTGTGTGTGTGTGTGTGTGTGTGTGTGTGTGTGTGTGGTGATGAACCAGGACCCTCTGCATGCCAGGCAAGACTCTATCACTGAGCAACACTCCCAACCCTCGGTTTTATAAGACGAGTCTCACTGTGTAGCCCAGCCCCCCCCCCTGGCAATTGTGATCTTCCTGCCTCAGCTTCCTAAGTGCTGAGATGACACATGTGTGCTTGCCACCCTCAGCCAATTCAGCCAATCGATGTTCGTGTCATGTCTCCTGGAGGGGCTTGAATGGTGGACCCCCAAAAGCCACGTGATCTTAGGAGAAAGGGTCTCTGCAGATGCTCTAATTAGGGGTCTGGAGAGCATCTGGATTAAGGTGACCCTAAACTTTACAAATTTCCTTTCAGAAGGCACAGATGGAGCCATGGGGCCATAAGTCAAGAGACACAAAAGCCACGGGGGTTGGGGGGACAGGATATGCCCCCTGGGGGCCTTTGAGAAAGCACTGGTGGCATCTTGGTGTAGACCTGTTGTCTCTAGCCACCCAGCCAGAAGTCATTGGTCCTGGCAGCCCCAGAAATAAATGCATCCCTTGAGAAAGCTCCGGAAGGCCCAGGAGGGTGTTTCTGGAATGGGCCCAGTGTCCCAGAGTCAGACCTCCTGGCTACTGCCCTGACTACTGGGAAACAGCATCCTCCCTAGCATCCCGTAAACACCCAGTATGGGGATGAGGGCAAGCTATGTACCCAGTGAGAGACTAGGATCCACCTGGGTACCGAGCCACATCAAGTGAGATGCAGGAAGCGCGCTGTGTGCATGGCCAGGATGGGGAGATCAGGGTAGACAGGGAGTGGCCCCCTCTGGACATAAACATGTTTTTTGCAGGAAGGAACAAGAAGGCATTAACTGAAGTTACCTCTGGAGCAGGGACAGTGGAGGAAGGAGGGGCAGGACTAAATCAAGTGTCCACAAAACCCACGTCATGGAAGCTGGGCTTAGATGCTCCCAGTCTCACGTGCATGCTACACTTATTTATAAAGGTATGAAAAGTGTAACCAAGTTCAGACCCACTGAATATCAGAACATAACCTGATTTTAAAGCAAGGCCTTGAGCCGGGTGTGGTGGCACACGCCTTTAATCCCAGCACTCGGGAGGCAGAGATAGGAGGATCGCTGTGAGATCGAGGCCAACCTGAGACTACATAGTGAATTCCAGGTCAGCCTGGGCTAGAGCAAGACCCTACCTCGAAAAACCAAAATAAATAAATAAATAAAGCAAAGCCTTAGCAACTGTCATCAAGTTAAGAATATCAGACAGGGGCCTGGGGAGATAGCTCAGCAATAAAGTGCTTGCCTGTGAGATCCCAGTGCTCAGAAGGTGGAGACAGGAGGACCTCTGGGGCTCGATGGCCAGCCAGTCTAGCCTAATCGGTGAGTTCCAGGTCTCAAGAGGTGATGGTGTTCCCGGGGGTGACATCTGAGATTGTTCACCGGCTACAGATGCATGTGTGCACACCTGTGCCTACACACACATGAACACATACACACATTAATTTTTAAAAAATAATGTCAGAGCCGGGTGTGGTGGCACAGGGCTGTCACAAAGGCAGAAGTGGAGAATCTCGGGTTTAAGGCCACCCTGAGCTGCAGAGAGAGAGACCCTGTTTTAAAATTTTTTAAAAACCGTGTCAAGATAAGGTCATCCTGAATTTGGGAATATCCTTGGTGCTCTGACAGGTGAGCCTATCAGAAGAGGAGAGAACTCTGAAGAGGCTGCAGGAGGACAGTGGCAGAAACTACAATCCAAGCAGCGCCAGGACTCCTGGGCACCAGTAGGCCAGGTCTGCTCTCCTCCGAGCCTCTGGCCCAGCCAGCGGGTTTCCATCACTTGAAACAACCCCAATGTGAACCAGGAGAGTGAAGTGTCCGTGCAAACGTGACACACCTGTGAGGTCCATCACCATCCCAGAGGGGCACCTCGGGACCTCAGCAGCGGGAAGGGGATACGCTCTCCCCTCAGCCTCCCAAAGGGGCCTCTCAGTGTGGCTCCCAGGTCAGACAGAAACCAGCCATCCTTCCCTTGCACTAGATCTTGGTCATGGGGCCCATGTGACTCTCCACCAAGTCCTCAAACTCTGGAATCCCTCCGACCCACTAATAATAAACTCAAGAGGCTCAAGTTCCCCAAAGAAATGCAAATGAAAACCATGCCCCTCACTCTGCTGCAGATATCCGGGAGGGCTGCGCTGGGAGCCTGACTGACCAGAGATAAATTCAGTGAAACCAGTTCCCTAGGTACTCATCCTCTCGCCAGATATACCAGGGATACCCTTGAAGCCCACCACAGGCATTCAGGGCAGTTGTCACCCTGAGAACAGATGAAATCTGACAGACATTAACTGGAAAGGTCGAATGCTGCAAGAAACAAGCCAGATGCACACACAGCAACCTGGACATGGAGGCTCAGAGCAGAGCTACCGGCCAGGGCCCCGAGATGCGCCCGCCTCTGCAGCTCGTGCCCACGCTCTATGACCGCGCCACACATCACTCGCTGCAGCCCTGCCAGCAGACATAGAAAGGTGTGGCTCTGAGCTACTGTAGAGACTCTGAGCATTATGGGATGCATTTTGTCCTCCCAAAGTCCATGTACTAGGCTGGTGGTGTGGCTCTCGCCCCGGCACTGCCAAAAATAAAAATAAAAATAAAGCCAGGCGTGGTGGCATACGCCTTTAATTCCAGCACTCGAGAGGCAGAGGTGGGAGGATCACCATGAGTTTGAGGCTCCTGAGACTACATAGTGAATTCCAGGTCAGCCTGGGCTAGAGTGAGACCCTACCTCAAAAAAACAAAAAATAATAATAAAAATAATAATCTGTTGTTGTGTGACTCTTTCTGGGAGTCCATCTTCTGTTTTCTGCACCCCAGGTAAACAGGGCACCCACAGACCAGAGAAACCATTCCACCCAATCCAGTTTAGGAACCAATGAGTTTACTGGGATGACTTACAGGAGCCCCTCCCCCACACCCAGCAAAGGATCACTGCTTACATACACTGGAGGAGAGGCAGGGCCTTTGGGTAACCTTCCAGGAGACCCAAGCTTGCCAGGATCTCATTCTGTTAATCAGAGCTGTGGATATCAAGATGGCCTCAGTCAGGTTGGGGCACAAGTAGGAAGATCGCCATGAGTTCGAGGCCACCCTGAGATTACACAGTGAATCCCAGGGCAGCCTGGGATAGAGTGAGACCCTACCTCAAAAAAACAAAAACAAAGATGCCTGTCATGCCATGCTCACAGACCGGCATTCCTAACCCTGAGAGGCCTCTCTTTAATGAAGTTCTAAATTAAAATGAGGTCATCAGTTGGGGTGGCCTGATGCAATACTATGGGGACTGTGTCCTTGAGATAGGCACACCGGGGATGCGCAGAGAAAGGCGAGCCCATGAAGATAAAGACAGGGTGGCCAGCGCAGCCAATAAACCAAGGAGGGGAACCTCAGGAGGAGCCCCAGCCAGCAGCCTGCTCGGACAACCAGCCCCAGAATGGCCTGAAAGAAGTAGGTGTTGCTTCAGGTGCCTGGCCAGTGGCCTTTGGTTATGGTAGCCTAACACAGTAAGTAATACAGGGAACAAAGAGCTGGCAGGTGAGCCACCCCCCAGGTCACACAGCTGGCTGATTCTGATCTCCTGAGCTCCCGCCCACTCTTGTGTGGACATACTACATCAGGCTCAGGTTCAAGGTCGCATTTGATCACAGTCCCACAGAGGATGGGTCCAGGGAGGAGACAAGCACATGAACATGTCCCCACACACTTCCCAGGCCACAGGCCTACACACCCACACGCCATGCCTTTAGCTTAACACGATGTGTTACACAGTGTGGCCACCCATACTATGGACTACTGGGCCACGAAGAGGAAGGACTGAGATGCCCCTTACATGGATGAACCCGAGAACAAGCTGAGCAGAGGCCAGGCACAAAGGAACACCTATGAGGCTAGGCTCAGATGAAGCAGAAAGATGGACGAGTTCAAGGCCAGCTGGGATTACAGATTGGCATCCTGTCTCAGAAACATGAGGGAAGGGCCGGAGAGGTGGCTCAGTGGTCAAAGCACTTGGTTGCAAATGGCCTGATGCACCGTGTTCCATTCCCCAGTACCAAGTAAAGCTGGAGCACAAATGGCGCATGCGTCTGTCCATCTGGAGTTCGTGTTCAGTGGCTACAGGTCTGGCCTGCAGGGCCTCTCCTCTGTCTCTCAACAAATAAATAAATCATTTTTTACAAAGCATCTTGACAAGGGGCGCGCGTGTGAGGGCCCTGCTGCGGGCAGCTGCGGGACCAGGAGGTGTCCTCCCACGCATCCACTTATTTAGAAACATCCGGTGCTTTGCTCCAATTGCTTAAGATTTCACAATAAAAAGAAATCAAAGAGCAGGAGCGGTGGTGGGGGGCGGGGACCTGGGAAGGAACAGGGGAAGGAAATCCCAACACCGGCGCCCCTGGGTCCAGCCGCCACAACGCAGTCGCCTGGGCCCCGAGCCAGCTGCCCAGGGGCGCCCAAGGCTGGATGGGGTTAGGGTTGGCACAGGACTCCTGCAGGGCTCAGAGGCTCAGTGAAATGAGATGGATCCCGGCCCACCACTACCAGGGAGGCCCTGCACCAAGGATGCCAGGACCATGGGGATGAGGCTGGGGAAGCCCGCACCCCTCATACAAGGCAGCTTTTGTGCAGGGTCTAAGGGCAGGGCACGTGGCATCCCACCAAGGGTGTCCTGGTAGACACCCTGGGCCACAAGAGTGAGCTGCTGGCCTGGCTGGAGGAAGAGGATGTTACAGACCAGTAACTAGGTGCAAAGCCTGTCATCCCAGCTACTCAGGAGCCTGAGCAGGAGAATCACAAGCTCAAGGCTAGCCTGAGCTACCAAGAGAGCTCCAAGCCAGCATGGAGAACTCAGTAAGACCCTGATTCTCTCTCATCTATCTATCTATCTATCTATCTATATATATGTATATATATATATATATATAGAGAGAGAGAGAGAGAGAGAAGAGAGAGAATATATACATGTATGACTGGAGAGATGACTCACAGGTTAAGGTGTTTGCCTGCAAAGCCTAACAACCTGAGTTCCATTCCCTGATATCCACACAAATCCAGAGGCACAAAGTGGCACATGCATCTGGAGTTCATTTGTCCTGGCATGCAAAGGCCCTGGCATGCCCATTCTCTCTGTCTCTGTCTCTCTCTCTCTCTGCTTGCAAATAAATTTAATAAAATATAAAGAAGACTTGAGATGTGGCTTCGTGCTAGAGCCCTTTCCTAGATTGTGCAAAGCTCTGGGTTCAGTCTCCAGCACCATAAAAGAAAGGAGAGAAAGGGGGGGAGAAACTGATTTAAATTACAGCCCCAAAGGGCAATGCTAGGAGAGGAGGGCTGAAAGGCACACTCAGGTGGGGATGCACTCCCCTGAGAGTGGTCACTGTGAGTAGGGATCATGTGTCCTTGCCCTAAGACAGGGCCTGCAGGCTCTGATTGTGTCCCCTTGCAGTGATGGGGACAGGGCGAGCACACATTCAGCAGACTGCTCTGTTCTGGCAATTTTCCCAACATAAGAAAAACAGCAAGCTGGGTCAGTCACCCTGCAGACCTGTCCACGGGACAGCTGGACATGATACAGCCACACTGCACATCAGTTAGACCAACCCCACAGCTAGTCCAGGGCTGGAGGAAGACCCGGGCACACAGTGATGCGGACAGCACCATGTCAGCACAGTGGTAACAGAGGAACCCCTGACGGTCTAAGGCCATGTGACTTGTCCGGACTGTCATTGGAGGAGCATTTCAGACTCCAACTGCTCCACTCTAACCCAAGTTGTACATGGGACATGCTTTAGTAACTGCTGTTCAGATCAGGGGAACAGGCAGCGGCATGAAGTCACCCAGCATGAAAGTGGCAGGGCCCAGATCTGAACATGGGCTGGAGCCTCTAAAGTCCACTTGTTTGGGTCCCAAAGGCTACAGTTCGGCCAGGTCCAGGAAAGAAGCCTGAAGTCTGGAACTTTCCAACTGCCCCATCTCCTTGGCGACCTCCAGGACCGCCCGCCCTTGCGCTCTGCTCTGGCCTCTCAGCCAAGTGGACAGCAGGCACGCTCACCTCACAAAGGGATGTTGACAGAGGTGTCCATACCTGAGGCCCAGCTACAGCCCCACGATGTCCCAGGAGAGGAGAGCGCATGCCCCCAGGGTATGGGGCAGGAGCTGGGATGCTTTGTCTGCGGCTAATCTCTGCTGGGTCACATTGCAGAACCGAGTAGGATTCCAGATCAACTCCTCCGCAGCTGTGCAGGGCCTCAGAGTGTGGTGAAGGTCACAGAATCCCCTACCCCAGGGCCTACTCCAGAGCTTCCTGGGAGAGGCAAGCAGAGCCTGAACTCTGGCACACCCAGCTCTGACATCTGCCCCACTCCTGCAGTCTGGATGTGAGGCAGGGAGATGGGAGCACCAGGACTCTGCCTGAAGGTCACTAGAGAATCACTTGGTGTCCCTGACCGTGTCTTATCCAGATCCCGTCCTGACCCTCCTCTGCCCAGGGCCCCACTGGCCCATCAGCACTTGCTGCTGACCAAGCCTGAGCAGACCCTTGCTTGCTCAAGGTTTTCATGTCCTCAAAGAGAAGGGCCAGACATGGTGGCACACGCACTCAAGAGGCAGAGGCAGACACAGAAGGATCACCAAACATCCAAGGTCAGCCTGGTCTATATAGCGAGTTCTAAGCCAGCCAGCCAGGGGCGCAAACACACAGCCTGAGAGCCTGTGAACCCCAAGTAATTCAAGATCTAACAATCTAAGCTTATGAAACTCAACCTGATAAACACCAATTAGGAGATAATCTGCCACCCCCTCAAAAGATCCTGGAGATACTACCAAAGAAAGTCGTTTCTAATACGTAATAGTGAGAAGCAGTGCCTACGGGTGAGGTGGAGGCACCAACTTGGGGCAAAGGTACCCATCACCATTGTAGCTGACTCGCCCTTTCCTCCTGCTAACTCTAAGGCCAGAGCTCCACTCCCACCGGAGTCCTCGGGCTTGGAAAACATTTCTTTCATCTAAATAGGCTCACAACTCAAGCTTGACCAATCAAGAGTATTTGGGGTTTTGGGTGTTTTTTAATTTTTTAAGGTAGGGTCTCACTCTAGCCTGGCTGACCTGGAATTCACTATGTAACCTCAGGGTGGCCTCAAAGAATATTCATTTTTGAGTCACAGTGATTGGCCCAGAGATGAGCATGTGACCCAAGCCCAGCCAATGAGAGCCCAATTTCCCATTTAGCATTACTGCTGTTTTTTGAGACAGTCTTATGTAGCCCAGACTGGCCCCAAATTTTGCTGTGTAATTAGGGATGACCTTGAATGTTTGACCCTTTCGTCTCCCTCCACGTCGTGAGTGCTGGAATGATGGGTGTACCTCACTCCACTACGTGTTCTGACCGATGCAGACAGTGGCACCTGTGAGCCATGCACGAGGCCACACCTCACAATCCCACAGTAAGAATGACCCTGGTCTCCCATCCCAACCTCACACAGGTGTGCACCATCAGGTCCTGCTTGGTCATTTGTGGTTTTGTTATTGTCAGGGGACAGTAAGTCTTTAACATAAATAGCACAGAGACCTTTAAAAGTCCATGAGCAATGGGTTTCTGCATCCTTGCCGGGTATGAGAAGAGGGTGGAAGAGCAGTGATTCCATACAGCAGAGAGGAGTCCCAGGGCTGAAGGCCGACTGAGGCCCCTAAACCCCACCTTCTTGCCTCCCAGTCCCTCTGTCAGGACAGGTGCAATTTTTCTATCTATCACCCACAAGTGGGCCTGATGGCATCTCTATGGACTGGGCCCCTTCCTCCTGGCCCACTCCCCTCATATTGGGGCAGGGGAGAGGTCACTGGGAAGCCAGCAGCACTTCCATGGGGTATCCCCTTGGCAGGGTGCCGATAAGAGGTTGCTGGAATCCAGGGCAAGCATGTTGAGACCTGACAGGGTGCTGGCTGGGGCATATGAACCCCTTAGCATTAGCAGCAGCCCCAAGAAGTGGTTATGGGACTCACCCACAGCCACACAGAATGGAGCTTGTGACGGTGGGGGGATTAGAGCTCCCCAAGCCAGTGGCAAAGAATTGGTAAAGAGACATGAAGAAGGGTGGGCTACGAAAGGTTGAAGAGAGAGCAAAAGAAAAGCAGAAAATCTCCGAAGCTGAGAGGGGTCTCAAAGAAAAAGTCCAGAGAAATCCACATGGAGACTTGGATCAGGTCTTCTTATAAACTAGTCAAACAATTAGGATGGGCCTCATTGCCAAGTTCAAATGTACATGAAGGGCCCTAACTGGTTGCTGGGTAAGGGAGGAGAGTGCAGGCCCCAAACGAGCAGACCAATGGGGGAAAGCCCACCAGAAATTGAGGAGGAAGAATCAGGAACCCTTTCCTTATCTTTAATCAGACCAGAGTCCTCTTCTGGTCTCGCCAGGGCAGGGTAGCATCTATGCTTTAGGGGCCTGTGTCCCTAACTATCTGCAAAAGAAGGCAACCTGCTCTAAGCAGCCAGGCAGGCAGTCCTGTGAGGAAAGGACTGAATTTCAGGTGCAGGAGACAGCCTGGAAGCTGAACACTGGACCGTTCAAACTAGTTCTTTGAAATGATCCACATGGAACATGCATGACACACATCACACCAATAGCAGGTGTGGAGACAACTCAGTGGATAAGGTCCTTGCATGCAAGCATGAGGACCTGATTAGATTCCCAGCACACACATAGACACCAGGCACAGCAGCATGCTCCTGTGATCCCTATGCTGGGGAGGCAGAGATGGGGGACCCCAGGGATGTGATCCAGCTAGTCTACAGGAATCCAGAAGCTCTAGGTTCAGTGAGAGACCCTGTCTCCAAAAGTAAGGTGGACAGCGACAGAGAAAGATGCTCAGAAGAAACATGCACACATCTGCGCACGCACGCAAACACGCCACACGTGTCCACACCCATACACACACGCATGCACATTCATACACACTCAAAAATAAATTACAAATATTTAGGGCTAGGAAAATGGCTCAGCAGTGAAACCACTTGTTCAAAAAAGCCTGGTAACCAGGTTCAGAACTCCAAATGTATGCGCCACTTTGTGCATCTGGCTTGACATGGGTACTGGAGAATCAGACCTGGGCCATCAGGCTTTGCAAACAATTGCCTTTAACTGCTGAGCCATCTCTCCAGGCCCTGTCATTTGTTTTCTTGATGAGAGCCATTCTGACAGGAGTAAGATGGAATCTCAGGGTAATTTTAATTCGCATTTCCCTGATGGCTAATGACGTAGAAGATGTTTATAGATATTTTTAAATATTTTATTTACTCATTTTCAAGCAGAGAGAGAGAGAGAGAGAGAGAGAGAGAGAGAGAGAGAGAGAGAGAGAACACCATGGCCACCACCTTGTGGGTCTGGCCTATGTGGGACCTGGGGAATTGAACCCGGGGCCTTAGGCACTGGAGGCAAGTGCCTTAACTGCTGAGCCATCTCTCCAGCCCTATAGATATTTATTGTCTAAAATAAATATCTAACAGCCAACACAAGCCAGATGGAAAAGCAGTGTGGTTGCAGTCACTTCCATTGCAGGCACAATGTACTCGACCAAAAGCAGCTGGCAGGAGGTGGGTGTGTACTTTGCCTTACAGTCTTAAGGGGACGCTTCATGATGGCAGAGGAAAGTGTGGCATGAGCAGAGACTGGACATCACCTCTGCCCCAGCAGATGGAAAACAGAAGCAGGAGAGTGTGCCCAACTTTAGCAAGAGGGCTAAGCCACACCCCAACCACACACCTCCTCCAGCAAGACTCCACCTCTCAAACTGCCAGCAGCTGGGAGCCTAGAGCTGGAACCAAGCATTCAAAACACATGAGTTTATGGGGATATCTGACTCAAACCAACACAGTGATGATGCAAGTGTCTGGTGTTTGCAGTGGCAAGAGGCCCTAGTGAACCCTAACACACCCACATACATACACACCCATGTGCATAAATAAATATTTTTAAAAATAAACACTTTCAAGTGAAAGATCCATTTTCATGTTCTAAAGAGCACTCTGGCTCTGGCTCTGGCTCTGGCTCTGGCTCTGGCTGGAAGAACCCTTGGCTCACAAGGAGCTCCAGTAGCCACGGGCAGGAGCTGCAGGTGCTGGGTGGCACTGTTGTGGGAGGAGAGAAGAGGGCTCAGGAGCCCTACACAGGATCTCCACCTGCCAGGGGCTGCAAAACACCCTGTGACCCAGTCCTTCTGCTAAACATCTGGTGGGCAAACATTGGGGAATCCACTGCCAATCACCAGGCACAGATCCAGGTGTGGGAACAGAGTGACAAACAGCAGAGGTTCTTGCCCTCGTGGGGACAAAGTGACAGAAAGCCACAGCACAATGTGCAAGCCAACAGCCCAGTGTCTCAGGCCTGCAGAAAAGCACACTGGACAAGCTCTAGGAGGGGAGGCACTACTGTTTGGCTAAACAGATATCAAAGTACCCTCTAAATATTTATGTCTGACCTCCGGTCAGAAAAGCTTCTTTTTGTAGATATACTGGAGAACTCAAAACTCACCGAAGTTCAGCACTAAATGAGATGTCTCTGTAACACCCTCCAAGGCTAGGGATGGACAGAAAGAATGTATGAGCCAGAGGATGGGGAGGAGTGCTGGGGAATGTGTCTTCCAGAAATGACATGGCCACTGCACTCATGACCTCACAGTGACTGTTACCTGCTCAAAACAAGACGGGACTCATTCTGTCATAGAGTGGAGGAGGGGAAAAAAGTCACCAAAATAGAAAAGAGACTAGCTGAAAAGAAGAAGGGGTTCAATGGAAGGGGATGAGGAAGGGGAAGGGGGACAAGAGGGGATTGTAATCAAAATACACTATGTACAGAAAAGGAAGGGAGAGGGGAACGAACAGGAGGAGGGACAGGAATCAACAAAAACAAATTGTATTTGAAAATGCCATAAATTAAAAAATGTTTAAAAAATATACTATAGGGATGGAGAGATTGCTCAGTGGTTAAGGCACTTGCCTACAAAACTTAATGACCTGAGTTCAATTCTCCAGTACCCACATAAAGCTAGATTATGCACAAGGTGGCACATGTATCTGGAGTTCGTTTGTGGCAGCTGGAGGCCCTGACATGCCCATTCTTCTACTCCCTTCCTCCTTCCCTCCCTCTCTCTCTCTGCTTGCAAGTAAATAAGATATATACATGAAAGCCAAGCGTGGTGGTACATACCCTTAGTCCCAGCACTTGGGAGGCTGAGGTAGGAGGATCCTCATAAGTACGAGGCCACCCTGAGACTACAGAGTGAATTCCAGGTCAGCCTAAGCTAGAATAAGATCCCACCTCAAACAAACTATAGATATTACATGTATAAAAGTTATCAAAAAAATTGGGGGTGGGGGAGCTGGGGAGATGGCTCAGTAGTTGAAGGCACTTCTTTGCAAAGCCTGCTGGCCTAGGTTTGATTTCCCAGTATCCACATAAGGCCACATGAAAAAAGTGGTGTTAACCATAGTGCTAAGAAGAAATGACAGTGGAGTGTTCGGCACTGGGACATCGCTATCACACTTCCTGAAGCTCAGGGTCTATTGTGGAAGAGGTGGAGGAAAGATTGTAAGAGCCAAAGAAAGGGTAGGACTGCTCACAACACAAACTTCCAGACACAAAATGTCCTTGGTATTCGTGACATTGCAGTGCCTGACACTACCTACACAAGATCTTCATAATAGGAGGACAAGACATCAAAATAAAAGAGACTAATTAAGAGGTGGAGGGGCTATGATGAAGGGTGGATTTGAGAGAGGGAAGTGAGGGTGGGGAGGGAATTATCATGGTTTATTGTCTGTGATTATGGAAGCTGTCAATTAAAAATTTTTTAAAAATGGTGTTAAGCATTCATTTGCGGTGCCTAAAACAACAAAAACAAAAAATGACCCAGTATGCCTACAGAGAGACAGACAGACAGACAGACAGACAGACTTAATGTTTTTAAATTTTTTAAAAATGAAGCCAGCTGCAAAGTGGCATGTGTGCCTGTGGCCACAATGTCCCTCTAGCAATGGGAAGTGGAGGCAGAAGAATGCAGAAACTGCGAGCAGCAGCAGAGACTCCATCTGTGAAAAAGATGAAGGGAGAGGGGCAATGCCGCTGGTCCTCTGTCCTCCACATGTGCGCCGTGACATGTGTGCGCCCATACACACACACACATACACACAAATAAGTTAGAATTCTATCTTACTTTTCCCAGGTAGGGTCTCACTCTAGCCCAGGTTGGCCTGGAACTCCCAGTGATCCTCCTGCCTCTGCCTCCCCAGTGCACCACGCCTGGCTACAGTGTTTATTTGCAAGGAGAGAGAGAGAATGAATGGGCACACCAGAACCTCCAGCCTCCGCAAACGAACTCCAGATGCATGTGCTACTTTGTGCATCTGGCTTTACGTAGCAAACCAGCAGAAACAGGCTTTGCACTGAGCCATCTCTCCAGCCCCTAATAATTTTTTTTAAAGCAGGCAAGTGAGGAGGATCAGGGCAGGAAAGAAGGCTGCAATATCAACTACAGGAATCAAAGTAGTCCCAAGTGTAGACTGAAAACCCTGGAGGTGACAGAGCCAGACAGGTCCCCAGACACTGAGAGAGGCTAGCAGGTCCAGTGGCCCATAGGTGAGAGGAAGAGGAAGGTCCAAGCCTCAGATAGGGACTCCCCAGCTTTGACTCACGGGAAAGGAGATAGCCACCCAGGTGTCCACCAACACAGGCTGCGCCCTTCAATTACTCTATAAAGAATAATTCTCGGGATAAAGTGAGGAGCAAAAGCAATGAGAGGGTGGGCAGTTCAAGAATCCGGTAAGTGGGCTGGAGAGATGACTCAGCGCTTAAGGCACTTGCCTCCAGTGCCTAAGGCCCCGGGTTCAATTCCCCAGGTCCCACATAGGCCAGACCCACAAGGTGTGGCCCTGGTGCTCTCGCGCTCTCTCTCTCTCTCTCTCTCTCTCTCTCTCTCTCTCTCTCTCTCTCTCTGTTTAAAAATTAATAAATAAAATATTTTTTAAAAAAAAGAATCCAGTAAGTAAGCTGAGCATGGTGGTGCATACCTTTAATCCCAGCAGAGGTAGGAGGATCACCATGAGTCTGAGGCCACCCTGAGACTACGTAGTGAATTCCAGGTCAGCCTGGACTAGAGAGAGACCCTACCTTGGAAAAAAAAAAAAAGAATCCAGCAAGTCAGCAACAACAACTGGTCTTGGGAAGAGATGGAGCGTCACACCTTGGCTCAGTGTGGGAAGCAGAGAGCCCTGGCGTAATGAGGGCCACTGATCAAGTCAGCCGTGAAGGTGAAGGGGACAGGCCTGGGGGTGGAGGCCATGAGGACCCCAGAGTGAGAAGGACTCCCCATGGAGCTTGAGGATGGAGGTCAAGAGGAAGGTAAAGCCCAGGGAGATCGTTCAGGGGAGAGCAAGAAGGTCAAGATGGCACCGGACATAGGACATGGAAGAACGTGGGGCATCTCAGCCAGTTGAATGCAACCAGCCAGAAGACCACCATTATCATGGCTCAAGAGCCCTTCTAGAAGCTTCCTTCCAGGGTAGGTGGGAGGAACTTCATTCAAATGGCAGGAAGCAAGCAAGGGTAGGGCCACTCCAGTTCCTTCCCCTCTCCAGCCCAGGTAGGGAAGCAAGGCAGGGACACAGCAGCTGCCTCTGGCCCTGGGTTCTCAAGGGCTGGGTAGGCCATGGTTCAGGGAAGACAGACGAGCAGGCCCTGACCTGAGGCTAGGGAAGGAAATCCCCCCCTCTCCACCCCCACTCCAGCTGCAGGGCTTCAGGGGCATCAAGCCAGGCCTGGATTTTCTGTGTGGTCAGCCTGGCCTAATCCTGCTCTGGGCCAGACACCTTTAAGGGAATATGAGAGAGGTGAAAGGTTAAAGGGACTAGCCCAAGCTGACCTGAAATTCACTATGTGGTCACAGGGTGGCCTGGAACTCACAGGGATCCTCTTGCCTGCCTCTGGGATTAAAGATGTATACTAGTATGCCTGGCTTTTTATGTCTTTCTGAGGCTGATTCATTATTGCTTTTTTTTGGGGGGGGCAGTTTTTGAGGTAGGATCTTGCTGTAGCCCAGGCTGACCTGGAATTTACTCTATAGTCTCAGGCTGGCCTCGAACTCACACTGATCTACTACCTCTGCCTCCCAAGGGCTGGGATTAAAGGTGTGTGACACCACACCCAGCTTATTTGCTTGCTTTCATCATACCTTGGCTAGTGTAGGTAGCAGAGAGCCCTGGTTGTTTTTGAGGCAGGACCTCACTCTAGCCCAGGCTGGCCCTGAACTCACAGATCCTCCAAAGTACTGGGATCACAGATGCACTTACTTACGCAGGGGTTGCGGTTGAATTCTCTGCATGTCAGCTTGTAGCTGAAGCTCTAAGGCCTGGGGTGGGGGGCTGGAGCCTCCCATCTAATGGAAGCATGGGGAGGGCCTAAGCAGGACCTCTCTTGCTAGCCATAGGGATGTGGGGACACCTTTCAGGACACTAGAGAATGACAAACCATCCAAGGGACAGGAACCAAGACGCCCTGCACAGAGCATCCTCAGTGGACTGCCCTCTGTCATCTGTTGGGACCCAAGGCCAGAGTACAGGATTCCAGGTAGCTGAGCTCCCCGAGGTGGGGTGAGTCAGGGTGAGTCACAAGGAAGGTACAGTGAGTGTTGCTCTTTCCAGGAAGGTCGTGGGGTGAGTCCAGGAATGAAGCCTCAGAGCCAGGCCAAATGGCAGGGTCCCAGCTCACCCCTGTACACACAGGGACAGCAAATCCTTTGTTTTCTTCTTTTTGCAGTGTAGAGGATGGAACCCAGGGCCTGTACCTCTAGACAAGTCACTGAGTCATGTCCCCAGCTTCTAGACAAGTGCCCTCCCACACCCTCAGCCCCTCAAACAGGGGAATGGCCATGCGTGCCCATGGACAACCCACATGCCTACATCCACTCCCGTGGTTCACAGAAACACATTCCACAATGCATCCAGGCACCCATGTAGCCCATCAGCACACAGGGGCTCATGCCAACATATACGTGTACATACAGGCGCGTGGACTGGTGACCCAGGGACCAGCAGATCCAGCAGAAGCCAAGCAGGAACGAAAATAAACCACTCAGGAACTAAAAATAGTTGAGTTTGCAGCTGCCACTGTGTGAACTGGAATGGCCCCTCGCCCCCTCATGTGTCATGGGGACCGGAAACACTGGGCTACAGGAAAGAGGAAGACAACCGAGGGATCCCGATGTCCAGGCAGCACCCATGACCACTATTTGTCTATGTGGGCTCCTGACATCACCCACCTGCCAATTTAGCTGGGGGAGGGGCCCAGGGTAACCCCAACAGCCCTGCAGGGGGTTTCTGGGAGAAAAAGGCTGGGGAACAGCCGCCCTTCTTGCTGCATTTGATGTCTGGCACCCCCAAGAAGGAGGCATCAGGAGGCAAGATGCAGAGGACAGGCTTGGGAGTCGGCTCCCAAGTGCTTGCTGAGCTTGACCCCAAAACCCAGGGGAAAATGCCAGCCAAGCATGGTGGTGAGGAGAGCTCCTGACCAATGAGAGATAGACAGGGACTAAAGTAGAGATGGCTCAGCAGTTAAGGCACTTGCCTGCAGAGTCTAACAACGCAGGTTCGATTCTCCAGTACCCACATAAAGCCAAATACACAAGGTGGCACATAAATCTGGAGCTTGTTTGCAATTGCTGGAGGCCCTAGAGTACCCATTCTCTCTCTCTCTCTCTCTCTCTCTCTCTCTCTCTCTCTCTCTCTCTCTCTCTCTCTCTCTCTCCTCTCCTCTCCTCTCCTCTCCTCTCCTCTCCTCTCCTCTCCTCCCCCCTCTGTGCTTGCAAATAAATAAATAAAATATTTTTTAAAAAGGTAGATGGGCCGGATGTGGTGGTGTACGCCTTTAATTCCAGCTCAGGAGTCAGAGGTAGGAGGATTGCCAATGAGTTCAAGGCCACCCTGAGACTACATACTGAATTCCAGGTCAGGTTAGTCTGGGCTAGAGTGAGACCCTACCTTGAAAAATCAAAAAATAAAAATAAAAAAAAAGGTTGATGGAGCTGGGGGGATGGGTCAGCAGTTAAAGGCACTTGTTTGCAAAGTATGCCAGCCTGGGTTCAATTCCCCAGCACCCAGGTAAAGCCAGGTGCACAAAGTGGTGCCACATGCATCTGAAGTTCATCTGCAGCCCTAGTGCCCCCCCCCCACACACACACAGAGGAGACAGTCGACACTGGCTGTGGAGTCCGGCTCCTTGTCTTAGAGCTGTGTGACCTTGGGCAAGTGACTTTCCATCTCTGTGCGACTGTCCTCTTACCCTGGGCCACAGCAGCTCTTTGCATACTACTTAACATAAATGGGAGGAGTTGAGCACTCGCTAACTGCTACCTGCCATGAACTCCACCTTTGACTGGCAAAGGAGCTCTGCCAGTGGGCATGAAGTGCCCAGGCACAGGACAAGAGATCCCAAGCTAGCCTGGGTGCCTGCAGGCTCCCTGGGGAACAGAGGAAGAAGAAAAATGAAGTTTGGGGTTTAGGCAAGAACTCACACACAGGGGTGGTACATAACGAGGTGAAGTTCAGGGAAAGAAGTGCAGACTGTGCAGATGTTGGGGGGTGGGCCTTCTGGGCCCACCAGCGGGACGATATGGCCAAGTCGGAGGGTCAGCAAGGGGGGCTGAGGCAAGAGAGGGCCGAGAACCAGATGGGAGGGTACATCCAGGCTGCTGAAAGGACTCCGAGGTCCACTGAGGACAGGGTTTGAGCAGGGACATCACTTAAGGGACCCCTCTGGCTGTCCAAGGAAAGCGAGCAGCGTGAGACAATGGCACCAATCTTGGTGGCAGAGCTGGGTGTGCGTCCTGAAGCTGGTGAGGTGGGTATCAGGCAGCAGGAAGAAGCAAGCAGGTAATGGTGATCTGGGGGACAAATGAAGGTGACCCAGGAAGAGGCTGTCACAACAGGAAACCCAACTGAAGGGCAGTGGAGGGGACTCAGCTCCTGCCTAGTCACGGGGAAGGCAGCCATGCTGTGTGCCAGGCTGGGTTCCAGAAGAAACATGCAGGGGGCCCTGTCCTGATGTGCTTGCTTCCAGGACATCTTCAGGTGCGCACACGCACACAGAGCAAGATCGCCAGGGACAAATGACTCCTCAGTTCCTTCCTTAGTGGACAAGGCTCTTGGGCCACCTGTCACAGTGACACTCCATCTGGAGATGAAGGACGGAGGAAGAGACCAGGTTCACTCTTCTCACAGATCTCTGCACACACCTGCCTTGTGTGCATAATTCATTTGACCATTCCTTGGAGAAAGCTACCTATCTGTTCATTTGTAATTTTTAATTAAGTATGTAGCAGATGAATATGTTGGTTTAGAAAAGAGAGAGAGGTGTGGTGGTACAGGCTTGCTACCCAGAACTCTGAGGCTCAGATTTCCAGACCAGGCCAGCCTTGGGCAACCTGGTGAGACCATGGGTAAGCACTGTCTTGTTGGTGTGGCCGTCTGCACCTTGGCCTGAGCTGTCACAGTCACTATCATGAACACACTTCACGCATACAATGGTCTGTAATTTTGTCTTTTTACAGTGCTGGGGATTGAACCCAGGGCCTAATGTATGCTAGGCAAGCGCTCTACCACTGTGCTACATCCTCGGCCCTCTGTTTACCTCTTACCTTTTATTTTAAGACAGGGTCTGTTAAGTGGCCCAGGGTGGCCTTGAACTCATTCTGTAGTCAACTTGTGAGTCGTCTGCCTGAGCCACCCGAGTAGTTGGGGTGCCAGGTGTGACGTGTGACTCGCTGTTATTGTGGGGAGTGGGAGCTCTCCTTCACATAAAGCAGAGCTCTTTCTCAATTAGCAGTGTGCTTCTGCACCCTTGGCATGTCGAGACCTATAGATCTATTTCCTTCTGTGTATATTCACCACCTGGATGCCCACTACAGGACAGGCTATGCACCCCAGCTGGTTACCTGGTTCCCAACCTTTGCCACAGCCCAGAAGCACTATCTACAGGAAGAAAGACATTCCACAGCCTCAGCCTGCTTCCCAGAGCTGGTGTCAGAAGAGAAGAGGGATTTCCAAACATGCTTACACTCTTTGTTCCTGCTTACTCTGCCAGCTCGGCTCCAGGTGATGTAACTGACCCGTCTGTAACTAGCACATGGCCAGGTGGGTGAGGCTGCACACCCCAGGCTCAGGAAGCTGTCACCCCAGCACAGGGGACACAGAGGCACCACATTCCTGCCTGACCTCACAGGGAAGCTGAGCCATGTAAATCAAACCCGACAGAAAATCAGGTAGTAAGGACTACAGAGAAGGTAAGGAGAGTGGGAAGACCCGCACTTTGGTAGCTATCAAAACCCAAATGGGCCGGGCCTGGTGGCACACATCTTTATCCCAGCACTCGGGAGGCGGAGGTAGGAATCGCAGTGAGTTCGAGGCCATCCTGAGACTACATAGTGAATTCCAGGTCAGCCTGGGCTAGAGTGAGACCCTACCTCGTGGGGGGGGGGGGGTAGAAAGAGCACACCTGTGAGCCTACAGGCTCCACTGCTAAGAATCCACGCTATGGAAGTGTCCCTGGATGCACAGAGGGTCTATTCTCTCTGTAGGTAGACAAGACAAAGGAATGCCTGGCAGCCATGGAAATGTTCTGACATGCAAAAATCTTCAGGCAGTATAAAAAAGCAAACCAGGAGGCTGGAGAGACTGCTCAGTGGTTAGAGGCACTTGCTTGCAAAGCCTGATGGCCTGGGTTCGAGTCCCCAGTTCCCACATAAAGCCAGATGCACAAAGTGGCACATGTGTCTGGAGTTTGTCTGCAGTGGCAAGAGGACCTGGCGTGTCCATACTCACTCTCACTCTCTCTTTCTCTCAAATAAATAAATATTTAAAAAGATAAAGCAAACCGCAAGATACACACAGTATGCAGCTCAGGTTTTAGAAAACAGAAAATACAGTGATGAGTATTCACATATTTTTGTGAATGTATGCATATATATATATATATATATGTCTAAAAAGATACACTCCAATAAAAGTAACAGCTGAGGGCTGGAGAGATTGCTCAATGGTTAGGGCACTTGCCTACAAAGCCCAACAACCTGGGTTCGACTCCCCAGTATCCATATAAAGCCAGATGCACAAAATGGTGCATGCATCTGGAGTTCCTTTGCAGTGGCTGGAAGCTGTCTGTCTCGTCTCTCTTTCTCTCTCTCTCTCTCTCTCTCTCTCTCTCTCTCTCTCTCTCTCTCTCTCTCTCTCTCTCTCCCTCTCTCCCTCCCTCCCTCTCTCTCTCTCTCTCCCCCCCCCTCTCTCTCTGCCTGCTTGCAAATAAATAAATAGAAATATTTTTTAAAAGTAGCATCTGAAAGAAGAGTAAGTGGGGACTTTCTTTCTTGGAGGAAAAGAGGCTCTAGAGACGGAACCTGCATGCCGGGCTCTTCCACTGAGCTACCTCCAGTTCTGATTTTTTTTCCCACAACCAAGTATTCATGCATTTTATATATGAGCTTCTTTAATTGACAAAAAAAAAAAAAGCATGAAAATGAGCTCAAAGCACAAGGCCCGTTCCAGTTTCCATGGAAGGAAAAGTAGCTCCAGGACCTCCTCCCCTGCCTCCCTCCCACCTTGCCCGCCTCCACCCGGAACACAGGCCCCGTTCAGCCGTTTAAGAAGTAGTTGTCTTGGGCTGGGCGTGTCTTCCTGTCTTCCTGCCTTCACACCACTCAGCCCCCAGCCAATCACCTTTGGGGTCTTCCCACGTAGGGTGCCGGGAGGCTCTCACTCAAACTTCAATGCCCAAGCTTCTCCACTAAGTCAGCAGGCCCTGGTTTTCCTCTGGAGAGCACAGGGCAGTGAGGCCAGTTAATGGTACAGACATGCTCAGGCCCAACACACGCGCCACCCCATCCTGGGACATCCTCGCCCTCCTCCCCAGCCTAGCCTAGCAAAGAAAACCCCCAGAAAGAAGCTGCAATGGTGCACACCTTCAATCCCAGCACTGGGGAGGCAGGGGTAGGAGCATGGCTGTGAGTTCAAGGCCACCCTGAGACTACATGGTGAATTCCAGGTCAGTCTGGGCTAGAATGAGACCCTACCTCAAAAAAGGAAGGAAGAAAGGGAGGGAAGGGGAAAAAAGTAAAAGAAAAGAAAGAAGCCAGAACGGGCAGAGGCTTTCTTCAACTCCTGCCCTAAGTCCAAATCCGGAGGCAGGGCCCCTCAGCACAGGGCCACCTGCCCACACTACCCGGGCAGGCACACTGTGCCCAACAGGTGAGTCCGGCACACAGGCTGCCTGAGATAAGGCTGGTCCCGCTACTTTCACAAAGCCACGGAAACTCCCCAGAGAGCTGTGCAGGAGGGGACAGTCCTGCCCAGCAGGGGCCCAGATGCAGTCTCTCCTGTTCCCTGAATTCTGTCAGATTACCGGGCTTCTAGGGAAAAGACCGGAAAGCCCAAAAAACTAAAAATGAAGACATACTGTGGCCAAAGGACCAGGACAATGCCCAGCCAGGTCCCCTGGAGTCACTGACCCCTTCATTCCCTCATTTGTTCCCCTAGTGCTTGGGGACACATAAGTGTGGACAAGGCCCCATTGTTAGAAATTCAGTATAGACAGACAGACAGACAGAAGGGACCGATGTCAACCCATATGCCAATATCCACTTCTTCACTCCAGCTCTGCCTCTGACAAAGCAGGACAGATGCTGGCCCCATAGCCCACGGGTGACACGAAGGCACCAGCTCCTGGCTGACCTCACAAGGAAGCTGAGAGGTCTTAGCTCTCAGCTCCAGTATGATAACTGCAATCTCCCATCTTAATGAGCTCCCGGCGAGGCCGGCTCCCAGGGCAGAGTCTGTCTTGAACACTACAGCCGGCCTCATGTGGGTGCCCGGTTGAAAGGGCAATGGTGTGTATGTGTGTGTGTGCACGCAGGGGACCCCGGCAGTGCCAGTCTCTGCTGGAATGCGGGGAGGAAAGCAGCTTATCCCATAGTCCGGGCTGGCGCTCCGGCTAAGTGGGGGCGAGCCTGGAGCAGGGAGAAGCCCCCTGAGCACCCACTATGGGCACCCTTGGGAGCCTCAGAGAGACACATCCTGTCCTCCTGGGCACACAGGACCCTAGCTAATCTCGGCCAAACCGGGAAGGAAGGTCTCCGGAGCCGTTACAGATGGCACCGAGCGGGGGAGGGGAGGGAGGCATTGGCCACATTTCTGTCTCCCGAAGCTGCAGTCGGGCCCTGGGGTGGCGTTCACTCCGGCCTCTCGCCTCCAGCAAAGCCCTGGGGGCCTCCTGGCCGCAGCCTGGGGAGGAAAGTGGCCACGTCACGACGGTCCCTAAAGTCTCCTGGCTGCCCGGCTAGGACGGCCAGACCCCCGGCACGCTCCCCGCGCGGCGCGACCCACCTTGAGGACCTGCTGCTTGATGAGCGAGGGCACCATGACGATCATGACAGCGCCCAGCGCGGCCAGGAGCAGCCCGAGGACACCCAGTCCCGCGGCCACCCAGTGAGATCTGGCGCGGCCGCCCATGTCTGCGCGCCCCGGGCTCGCGGGGCTCGGCGTCTGCGGGGGACAACGACGGGGACGACGGCCGTGAGCGAGGCGGGAAACTCCGGGATGCGAGCCGAGGCAGCACGGCAAGTCCCGGACGGCAAAGCGCGGAGGACCTGACCCACAGGTGGCCAGCGGATTTATGCGCCATGGCCCGAGAGGCCGCACCGCCCCCCCAGCCGCCCAGCACGCAGGACTCCGATCGGCGGAGGGGCGGGGCGCCGCTCGGGGGCGTGGTCAGAGACGGCGCCGTTCTCCAGGGCGTGGTCGTGGGCGGGGCGCCGCTCTGAGCGCGTGGTCAGAGACGGGAGCCGTTCTCCGGGGCGAGGTCGTGGGCGGGGCGCCGCTCGGGGGCGTGGCCAGAGACCGCGCCGGTCTCCGGGGCGAGGTCGTGGGCGGGGCGCCGCTCGGGGGCGGGGCCAGAGACCGCGCCGGTCTCCGGGGCGAGGTCGTGGGCGGGGCGCCGCTAGGGGCGTGGTCAGAGACCGCGTCGTTCTCCGGGGCGTGGTCAAGGGCGTGGTGTCGCGACCCGGGGGCGTGGTCTGAGGCTGGGGTCCTCGGGTCTCAGGGGGCGTGGTCAGGGGCCAGGGTCTCCTCCGGGTTGGGGGCGGAGCCCGCCGCGAGGGCACACCCCTTCGAGCTGCGCGGGCCTGGCCGCCGAGTGGGGCTCGGTGGAGCGCCATGTGCCTGCGCGCGCCGTGCCGCGCTTCCTTCCCCGGTCGGCCCCGAGGCGGGAGAGCGCGGAAGCCCCGAGCCCGTCTCCATCCATCTCCCCCAGCCCCGGGCATCCACGTCCTGCAGGGCCGCCCTCTCCCCGGGCCTGCGCTCAGCGGGGTGCTCCAGCTCCTATCTGGGCTCTACGCTCCCTTGTCTCCCACCGCCACCCGAGGGCCTGATGGCCGTCAGCCGGGCGGGCGGACCGGCCTCTCGCACGCTCAGCGCCCAACAGCTCCGTGTCCCCGGCGGGGAGACTGAGGCACAGGGCGGTCCGCTGAGCGAGGCTAAGCCAGGCTCCCGGGTGAGGAGACCAGGGTGCCCCGCCTGTCTGCGTGACATGATCTGGATGGGGTTGCTGCGAAGGTTACACGGGGATGGCAGGGCCATGTCCCTGACACCAATCCTGGAAAAAGAAATGGTCTCGGGCTGGAGAGATGGCTCAGAGGTTAAGGCACTTGCCTCCAGTGCCTAAGGCCCCGGGTTCAATTCCCCAGGACCCACATAAGCCAGACCCACAAGGTGGTGGCCCTGGTGCATTCTCTCTCTCTCTCTCTCTCTCTCTCTCTCTCTCTCTCTCTCTCTCTCTCTCTCCCCCTTGAAAAATGAATAAATAAAATATTTTTAAAAAAAAAAAGAAATGGTCTCCCTTACCGTCTTTAGTAATGTTCCCAAACGCAGTGTCTCCATCCTGACCTCCATTATGGACACAGAACCTCTCTGTACCTTATCTGTAACGTTGGGGTGATGAGACCGGCTTCTCTCAGGTTCAGGAGCACCTCTCTGCCTCTTTCTCGCTCTCAAATAAATTAAAATACTCTAAAACGCTTGAAAAAGGGGGAGGGCTGAAGAAGAAAACGGGAGTCTTGTTCTGTCTGAAATGGTCTTATCTCCCTAGACAAGTTGGTCTTTCTTGTTTTGAGACCAGGTCTCATGTAGCCTAGGTCTCAAGTTCATTATGCTCTTGAGGATGACCTTGCACTTCTGATCCTCCTGCCACCATTTCTGGAGTGCTGGGATCACAGACATGATGTGCCCCCATGACTGGTTTATGGGATGCTGGGGTTGAACTCAGGGCTTTATAGATGCTAGTCAACACTATCCACTAAACCACATCCCCATTCAGATTTAGGTCTTTTTGTCTTGCCTCACACACCACCTAGCAGGTTCTGGAGAAAAAGCTTAGGCAAACCATTAAGGAATTCATTCATTAATCGAGTTGATTTAATTACTATTTCCCTGAATCCCTTGAGTTTCTAATGGGTTGCTCGATTTCTGATGGCATCGATGATTCTTGGAATTGCCAGTTAGCTGGAAACTCAGATCTGCTCATTCCCTGCTGCCCCTTCTTTGATACCAGCTCACCTTGGCCATTTCACGAAGTCACTGGACTTGGATGTGTCATCGAGTCTTCAAGGTCCAAACGTGCGCAGTGCTTACCTCAGACAGCCCAAGGCCAGGGCCAAGCCACGAGGACACTTTATGAGAAAGACCACATGAAAGGATGTGCAACACACATAAGAAGCCTGACCTTGCAAAGGGGAGTCACTTGGTGGGGGAGGGGATGACTGTCTAGGAAGGAAGGGCAAGCACTGGGCGGGCCATGCTCCAGAGGGAAGCTTGTAAGGGAGGCAGACGCCAAGGAATAGATCAGAAAAAAAGAATGTGAAGAACGTGGCTACAGGAGGATCCTGCAGACTGTTGTCAGAGGGCCCCTCCACGGCTGAACCAGTGTCTAAAAACAACTGAGAGCTGAGCCTGTCAAGCCAGAGACCCAGGAGGCAAGAGGTTCCCAAGATCAAGGCCAGGCTGGGGTACCAAGCAAGTTCAACACCAGCAAATTATGGAGAACCTGTCAAAAAGTAAAAAGAGGGCTAGAGAGATGTCTCAGTGGTTAAGGTGCTTGCCTTCAAAGCCTAACAACCAGGGTTTGATTCCCCAGGACCCACATGCGGCCAGATGCACAAGGTGGTGCGTGTGTCGAGTTCATTTGCAATGGCTGGAGACCCTAGTGCACCTCTTCTCTTCTCTTCTTTTTTTCTTTTTTAAAATATTTTATTTATTCATTTTCAAGCAGAGAGATACAGAGAGAGAGAGAGAGAGAGAGAGAGAGAGAGAGAGAGCGTACCAGCACCAGGGCCACCACCTTGTGGGTCTGGCTTATGTGGGTCCTGGGGAATTGAACCTGGGGCCTTAGGCACTGGAGGCAAGTGCCTTAACCGCTGAGCCATCTCTCCAGCCCCTCTCTTCTTTCTCTTCTCTCTCTTTTCCTCTCTTTCTTCTCTTCCCTTTCTTCTCCTCTTCTTCTCCTCTTCTCTCTCTCTCTCCTTGAAAATAAATAATAAACCTATTAGAAAATAAAAAGAAGCCAGGCATGGTGGTGCATGCCTTTAATTCTAGCACTTGGGAGGCAGAGGTAGGAGAATCGCTGTGATTTCAAGGCCACCCTGAGACTACATAGTGAATTCCAGGTCAGCCTGGCCAGAGTAGATCCTCCCTCGAAAAACCAAACAAGCAAACAAACAAAAAGTGAAAAAGAAGGCTGGAGGCATGGCTCAGCAGTAGAGCAGTTGTCTAGCTTGAAACTCAAGATCAATCCCCATTACCAAAACAGAAAAACAACAGCTAGGATTGTTGGCAGCGATGCTGAGAACCAGGGCCCTCACACTGGTTGGCTCCTGTCAAACCACGCAGCCTCTGACACTGGGACTTGAGTCACCCGAGCCCTGGTCCACCCCCAGGTCTCTGCCCAAGAACATCCGTGTGCATGCCAACCCCTGTGCACATTGAGTGACATGGTCTGTGCTCAGCAGAAAGTGGGGGAGGCTCTGATGCGTGCTGCTGGATGGATGAATCCAGAAGAACCGGGAAGGGTTAGAAGCCAGGCAAAGGCCACAGGCACGATTCTGTGTGGGTCAAATTCCGGGCTGAGGGAGGCAATGCCCAGGGTCTAAAGTTTATGTACAGTGGTGAAAATGCTCTAAAATTAATATGCGAATTAAGTTCTAAATTCTAATAAAGCCATATGTATATAAATAATCTTTCTCTGGCTTTCTCTCCCTCAGTAAAGGCCACAGTGTTGCTCACTACAGCAGGTAAGGTCTCCACCCTTTCCTTTCCCGAGCTTCATCTTCCCCCTGACCCACTGCTCTGCAGCTGCAGGCCTGCTCCTGCCTCGGGGCCTCTTCACGCTGGCAGCCATGTTCTTCTCTGCAGCACCTCCTTGTCTTCAGTCCTGCTGGAATGTCTTATCACAGGCTTCCTTCCTATCCAGGCTTTTGAGTTAACAACAGCCCCACGGTCCTCCTCGCTGTCTTCTTGGCTGTTTCCGTGAGGCTGTGCCCGTGAGGTTTAGGTTTTCCTTCCTGGTAGTAGTTTGAATGTCTGGCCCCATAGACTCAGGTGTTTCATTAAAATTGAGCTTGCAACGTGAGCCTAGCAGGTCGGGTCCAGCCCTCAGGTATGCTTGGGAGTGGCTATTCATCCCAGCACAAAGGTGTGCGGAGGGCAGTTGGAGCTGCGGTGGTTCGTGCTTGCTTGTGTTGCTGTCTGCTTGCTGCAGTTCATTTTTTCTCTCTGCTTGAATGTCTGGAAGTAAGCAGCTTCTCCTGCGATTGGTGGAGTTTGCCCTGGGTTTTGTAAGCCTGAAATAAACCCCTTCCTCCCATAAACTGTGTCTGGTTGGATATGAAGCAACGTGGAGCTGACTGCATCGTTGATCAGGGCATCTGTCTGCCTTGTCCACTAGTTGTCAGTTCCTAGAGCAGTGACAGGCACTCGGGAGGCCTCTGGAGGTAGGTGTGAGGAAGTGGCCAGAGCTGGGGTGTCCACTGCCAGCTGTCAGCTGTCACTTAATCCCTCTGCTTCCTGCCTGTGCCTCTGGGGACTGAGGGCAGCTGCTTATGAGGTCATCGCAGGGATGCCATGAGCAGAACCTGGTCACACACGGTGCAGCCATCTCTCCAAGCAGGCACCGTGTACATGACCTTGTTTATCCCCCAGGACAGGGAGATAGAGAAGGAGGAGGCATGGCGGCTCACACATGGAGGCAGAGGCAGGAGGATGGTCACAAGTTCAAGGCTAACATGGTCGACAGAGTGAGAATCAAAACAAGAAGGGGGGAAGAGGCCCTAAGCCCACATTGGCCCTGACCCAGCAAGTTCAAGTGTGAATGTGATAATCTCACAAGATTAAATCTCAAAGATTTAAGAAAGAATGAAATGTCTCAATGCCCCTGATGCAGTATTTTGGGGTTCAGGAGGGTCCCCCAGACCTGTAAACCCAAATTTTTTGGTCCTTATTCACTTAACAAAGAATTTTTTAAAAACTGGATTCTGGGAAAGGTAAGTTATGAATTATAGTTCATTTTAGGGAGAACTGGTATTCAGGGGAAGGCTGGAAAGAGAGTGGGGAGAATGGGGAGTGAGGGAAATCTCCTGGAAAGGGCACATATAGAAGCCCTGGCCAAGATTTTAAAGAAACATAGCCACACACACAGGAAGCGAAGCAGGGAGCTCAAGCCCTTCACCTTCACAGCAGACACACTGCAGAGGCCCAGAGCTTAGCGAGAAAATCATGCAGGTAACAAAACTAGGAAGCGTCTGGAGCCAGGCGTGATGGCTCACGACTTTTACAGCCGCAGGATCCCTGTGAGTTCAAGGCCAGCTTGGGCTAGAGAGAGACCCTATGTCAAAAAAAAAGGGAGGGAGGTTCTAGAAATAAAGAATGTGTACAGAGCAGTAAACACCCAGGCAAATACCAAGAGCCAGGCTGAGAACGGGGAGCAAAACTTACACATTGGTGTTCAGGTGAACAAGCATAGGACGGACGGCCAAAACGGGAGAGGGAAATTGCACACACACGGCCGACCCTTTCATGACCCAGGCGTCCCATTAGGATGGACTTGACACCAGACTCAGGTATACAAGGGAGAGAGACCTGATTTGTTGGTGGACTGGGGCTGACAGGGAAGACGCTAGCCCGCTGAGGTGTGCTAGACTGGGGAAGAAGTAGGGGGTGCTGTCGCCGAGGAACTGCTTGGCGCCATCTTGAATGAGACTGGATCAGACATGAGTTCCAGTTTTGCCAGGACAGGAGGGGTGGCATCTTCTTGTTCCCTTTGGGCCTCGGCCCCTGACTGCCTGTTGAAAAGCTCCTGTTTCTCCTTCACTCATACACTGATTCCATATTGGAATGATACTATATGGATGTATATGGTTAAAAGTACTGTTAATGGGTGGGAGAGATGACTCAGCAGTTAAGGTGCTTGCCTACAAAGCCTAAAGACCCTAGTTTGATTCCCCAGTACCCACGTAAAGCCAGATGCACAAAGTGGCACATGCAGTGGGTAGAGGCCCCTACTCACCCCCACCTAACAGTCTGGGTGTTTATGACCCCCAAGTTCATACACTCAAACCTAATGGTCACATGATGGCATCAGGAGGTGGGGCCTTTGTGGGGGGGTGATGAGGTCAAGAGGGGACTGACATCCCTCTGAAAGAGACAGATAGATGCCTGGCCCTCCACCAGATGAGACCGTAGAGAAAAGCCCCTGCCCCCCATCCAGCTGCACCCACTATAGCCAGGACCTCCAGCCTACAAACAACGGAGGCCTCTGACAGCCTGTTACAGTGCCACCATGAAGAGTCCCATCCTCGGCCCGCAGGGACGTCCCATTCTCACAGTTGGGCTGGCAGCCAAGTCTCGGGCCTTGGACCATCACCTCTCAGGCAAGGCAGACCATGATGAAGACATGTTGTCAGGGACACAAGCTATCCCTGTACTGACAAAGAGGTCGCCACAGAGAGGAGCTGCCCGAGGCTAAAGTTTAGGGTGACTGGGCCACAAAAGTAAAAGCCAAAAATGTCCTTAAACCTGTTCTCAAAGTCTCCACTTTGCTCCAGGTCAGAGAAGAATCTAGCTTCACCTTATCTCTTGCTGCCTAAAGGAGTTCCCTAGATCTGTTTCTACTTAACTCAACCTGAGGCCTTCCCTAGACAGGAAGGATTAAACCTGACCCCTACTTAGAACCTGGCCTTGGGGCTGATCAGCTCAGTCTCAATCCAAAACCTAGAAAAGACCCCAGTCTGGGTCTGTAGGTGGGCTTCCCCATGCCTCCCCTTGGGCATGAGCTCTGTCTTCTCCCTTCTCTTAAATTCTGTCTATAATCTAATAAAACGTCTAAAATTTACCCTCTTAATTTTTTTCCTTATTTGTGTGTGTGTGTGCACATGCACACATGTGTGTATGTCAGGGTCTCTTGCTGTTGCCAATGAACTCCAAATGCATGTGCCACCTTGCATTCGGTTTTACATGGGTGCTGGAGAATTGAATCCCAGATTAGTAAGCTTTGCAAGCAAGCGGCTTTAACAGTTTAGCAATCTCCCCAGCCTCCTGGTCTGTGAATTTCAGTTCTTTGAATTTATAAGACAAGAATCTGGGGGCCACTGACTGAGTGGAAATTTTATGTGACCATGACTGGTGCCATAATTCCTGGGTTACATCCCAATCAAGAGCCCAAAAAAGAATCTGTCACTCTCAAAGACACTTCATTTTTCATATATTAGTTCATTGGAAAAAGAACCCCAATTGGAATATCATACATATGATAGGGGAATTGGGATTCCCAGCCACGGCCAGTGTGCCCATATGGTATGCCAACACACCAATATGATCCTGAAGGAGAAACAGGAGTAAGGTAGCTTTTTACAGACAGCTTTTTTTTTTAAAGACAGCTTTTTACAGGTAGCATTTAGTCAGTCAGAGACAGAAGCCCAAACACAGAACACATAAATGCCAATCTGCCCACCCTGGCAAAACTAGAATTTGTGTCTGATCCAATCTTATCCAAGCTGGCAGCCAGTGGCCCTCCACAGCAGGAGCTTCCGGTTTCTTCCTCAACTCAGCACTCCCAGGTGGGCTGGCCTCTCTGGGTCAGTCCCCTAAGCCTATGATCCAATCAGGTGACTCCTTACACACCTGAGTCTGATAAGGAGGCTCACCCTGATTGGATGTCTGACCCATATAAACCAGCTCTCTCTTTGCTTGCTCTAATCTTGTCTGAACATATGTGTTGTCTAGCTCTCTTCTTCCCAGCCTGGCTGGGAAGCAGTAAGCACTTCTTTTGACCTGGGTCTTTTCCTGCTTTCCTTCTACATGTGTCTTGATTTGGGATCTATATTAGGCAGGGTTCTCTAGCGGAACAGAACCAGCAGCATGAACTATAGTAAACAAAAAGGGGATTTAATGGATTAGCTCATGGCAGTCCCACAATGGCAGTCTGTAAACCAGAGAGTCAAGGAACTGGTAACCACTCAGTCTACATGGTTGGATGCCTCAGAAGTCCTAATCCAGCAGAGAAGGCCTAAAAGCTTCTTGGGGAGCCACTGGTCTTCTGGTCAGGCTGGAAGGCTGAGGAAATTTTGTTCCAGTACTGATGAAGAGATCCATAACAAGCACCAGTAGCCAGGCAGGCAGGGCGTCCGGAGGAGAAGAGAGATTTCTTTCTCCTTTATATAGCCTTAAGGCGAGGTCTTGCAGCCCTATCCCAGATTTGTTGGCTTCCTGAGTCTCTGGAATTTCCTTCCTGCACTGGCTTCCCAGGAAGGGATGTTCATTTCCAGCTCCCCTGAGCTTCCTTACATCCTGACCCTACTGAAAGGCTGACTTCCTGTGAACAACATCAGAGACCCACCCAAGATTATTAAAAAGATTAAGTTGACAACAAAACCTAACCATCACAGGTGTTTTCTCACTTTGTTACATGGATGGTTTTTCTTTCATCTCCAAGTCCTTCGCCATTTCTTGATCCTCTCTGGTCTTTTCAAAAATATTTGTATTTATTTCCTTGAGAGAAAGGGGCACATACCAGAGAGAAAAAGAGAGAGAGAGAGAGAAAATGGGTGTTTCAGGGCCTCCTGCCACTGCAAATGAACTCCAGATGCATATGCCACTTTGCACATCTACCTTTATGTGGGTACTGGGGAATTGAGCCCAGGCTGCCAGGCTTTGCAAGCACATGCCTTTAAACACTGTTTAACTGATGAGCCATCTCTCCAGTCCCTCCTCTCTGGTCTTTTATGTGCAGGGGAATCTTTGGCTCTTATGCATTGACTTCCAGGTGTGGGTGTATGTGCCTCCCCCAAAGCCATTTTATCCCCACATAATTATGATATTCTCTCCATCTCCCCTCTGTCCCTTCCCAACCAGGCAAGACAGAGAATTCTCTTCTGGCTGGTCTTTCAGCTAGTCTTCTCCCTAGATCTTAATTGGCCCTTCAGTAAACCACATAATTCATAATTTCTTCCTAAATAAATTTAATAATTCATAATTTTCCCTTTTTAGAACCTGATATATCAGTTCTTTGCTAAATAGAATAAGGACCTAAAAGTTGGGGTTCACAGGCCTTCCCTAAATCCCAAAATCCTATATCAATACTGAAATTTGGGGTGTCTTTGAGAGCAATGGAGCCTCTCTTGGTAAAACTTCCACTGAGTCAGTGGCTTTTGGGCTTTTGCTTAGGAATTCAAAGAATTGAAATGTACAGAGCAGAGGGTAAAGTTTAGGGAGATTTTATTAGATTACGGATAGAATTTAAAGCACTTAAGAAAAGGAATGAGTTCAGAGTCCAGAGAACTCCTGCCCATGAGAAGGCCGGAGCTGGGTGAAGCCCAGGAGTGGGGTGAGACCTAGAATGGGGTCTTTTGTAGGTTCTGAATGGGGGCTGAGCCAACAGCCACAAGAAGTTCATATTTAATCCTTCCAGGAATCTTAATTCTAGGAAAGGAGGACTCCTTTCTAGGGAGGGACTGAAGTTAAGCTTGAGGAAAAATAACCTAGGGAGCTGGAGAGATGGCTCAGTGGTTTAAGGCCCTTTTTTCGCACAGCCTGAAGGCCATGATTTGATTCCCCAGGACTCTAAAGCCCAATGCACAAAGTGGTGCACCCTTTCTCATTCATATTCCCTCTCTCGTTGCAAATAAATAAATGAAATTGTTCTTTTAAAAAACTAGGGGGCTGGAGAGATGGCTCGGTGGTTGGGGCACTTGCCTCTAGTGCCTAGGGCCCCAGGTTCGGTTCACCAGTGCCCACATACGCCAGACCCACAAGGTGGTGGCCCTGGTGCTCTCTCTCTCTCTCTCTCTCTCTCTCTCTCTCTCTCTCTCTCTCTCTCTCTCTCTCTGCTTGAAAATGAATAAATAAAACAGTTTTTTAAAAAACTAGGGAGGAAACTTCTTTAAGCTGGAAGAGATATGGAGAAGCCAGATCCTTCTCTAGCTTCTAGCAAAGCAGAGACATCAAGGACAACCTCAAGAACATTCCTCACTTTCACGTTCTGGTCCCTGTGACCCCTCAGATGCCTCAGCCCCATGAGGAGACATAGGCTGGAGATAGAACAGAATTCCTTCCAGGATGCCACCTACTCTGCCCCCTGAAGGCACAGGGATGGACATGTTTTCTGGTCCACGAGCAGACACTGGCTGTGGTCATTTGAATGTGTGGCCCCATAGACTCAGGCTGGCAACTTGAGTCTCCAGTGAGCAGAGCCCTACGAGGGAAGAGGTGTGTGTCACTGGGGACAGATCTGAGTCTCACACTAAGGCATATTGAACAGCAGTTGGAGCTATTAGTACGCAAAGACAGATTTGAAATAAATTTCTTTATGATTTATTATCAATGAGTGTTTTGCTTGTATACCTAATATATGTACCTACGTACCTGGAGCTGTGTAAACCTTTCTTGGGTAAAACGGAGTGGCGAGTGGAGAGCTCCATAGTCTAGTCTTACAAGGCGTCACCTGCTCCCCGTCTCCCATTACTTGTCACCAAGTCTCGACAATAAACCAACAAACGCTGTAATCGTCTGTTCTCGCGAAGTGGTGGAGTTCTGGTTTCAGGGGTGGGGTGGGCTGCAGCGGGAGTTATCCAATCACGGCTAAGCTGGAGTGGGTGGTGGCGGCACCCAGCACCTGAGATGGTACCACACTTTTCAGAGGTGTGGGCTGTAGGATAGGTGCTGAGGAAGAATGGCCTTCTGGGATTAGAGCAGCTTCTAGACAATTCCATAAAAGAGGAAGAGGAAAGTCGGGGTGACTTGTTGAGTCTGTCTGAAGAAGGCTCTGGAGAGTTGTGGCAGTTTCCTCCCCTGTCGTGTGTTTCTTTGTTTGAGGGCTTTGGGGGAGGGTTTTGTTTCTTTGGCTGTTTTTTATTTTATTTATTTATTTATTTATTTTTGTGGTGATGGTGTTTGTTGGCTTTCATTTGATTTGGTTTTAGACAGGATCTGGCTACATAGCCTCAAACTCCCCATCGGCCATGCCTCAAGCTCCCTCCTGTGAGCTGCAGTTGCCCTCAGCCCCTGGGCTGTGGGGAGAGCTTGACCGCTTGAGGTTAGACGCAGGACACAGAACACAACATGGCCCCAAAGACAGAATGGGGACAGAAGTCCAGCAAGGGCCAGGCCAGGTGTGAGCGCCATGCTCGGAGCCTGGACCTGGAGCCTGTAGGACCAGAGTTAGGCTGGGCCATCTTGAATCTTTTAAATTGTGCGTTGCTGTCTACCTCATCTGCCATCTCCCAAGGGCTAGCTAAAACTCTCAGGAGCCATGCCAAGCGCTGTCAACCTGCAGGCTCCACCTGCCACCCAGCCAAGAAGCAGACGGGCAGAAACACAGCCCGCGCTGTGTATGCAAGCTTGAAACCCTCGGCTGAGGAAGGAGGGCCTGAGACACAAGGAGCCAACAAAACACCAGGTTCAGGAAAATCAGCCAGTTCCAAGCCTCGGGCCGCTCGCCTGGGGAGAGGAGACTCTTCAAGGAGCTGACTGCAAGTGGTGCAGGGATTCCAGGGTGCTGGCGACCTGCACTGCTTTCGAGTCACCCACGTTCCTGTAAGCAACTCGCTGGGACACCCAGCCAGACTTGGGTGCATGATTCTTTGGTCTGTCGTCTGTTCAGGCCTCCCCAGGAAAAGTCACACAGCCCCTGAATCCTGCAGGGGAGTCCTTGCCTACTGCTGGCCCACCTTGCGTTCCACAAACACCCTGCCTTTGTCATTAGGTCCTGTCACTAGAAAAGGTTCCATGACCCCTCCTCCATGGAACTCGTCATTCAAGATTCTTGGAACTCTCTTCATGGGCCATGAGCACTCATGTTAGACTTAGAATAAACTACTGTCTTTCCTCCTCTCCTTCTTTCCTTCTTCCTCCCTCCCTCCCTCCTTCCCTTCCTTTCTTTCTTCCTTCCTTCCTTCACTCATGTAGCCTAGGCTGGCCTCCAACTCGAGACCCTCCTTCCCTCCGGTGTGGGAGGACGTGTTTGTATGTGTGCGGGTGCACATGCATGGTCATGAGTACAGACCAGAGGGAACTCCCAGGGTCTCCTTGATCACACACCACTTCCGTTCTTTGAGGCCGGGTGCTCTCCAGGAGCTGGCCAGCTTGCTCCAAGGACTCCTTCGCTCCACCTCCCCAGCGATGGGATTCCAGGCTGGGATTATTGCATCACCATCCCCAGCATTTTATGTGGGCTCGGGGATCAATCTCAGGTACTTTTCCCCTGAGCCATCTCTTCACCCCCAGTAGCTCCCAATTCCCAGAGCGGCCTCTGAGGCGCGTTCAGAATAGCGTCCTTCTCTGCTGGGATGGCTTGTGGAGGGGGGCGTGCCTAGCCTGCAAGTTCCACCCCCAGCACTGTAAATAATAATTAGTGGATGAATAAAAACCAACAACCTTGGAGCTAGGGAGAGAGCTCAGTGGTTAAAGGCACTTGCTTGCAAACCCTGACAGCCGAAGTTTGAGTACCCATGTCAAAGCCAGATGCACAAAGTGGCGCACACATCTGGAGCTCATTTGCAGTGACTTGAGGCCCTGGGGTGCCCGTACTTATGTTCTCTCTCAAATAAATAAACAATATTTTAAAAAATAATAAAAAGAAAATAAGTTCGTTTCTTACAGTTCTGGTGGCTTGAGAGTTCACATCTGGTGGTGCCATCTTGCTTCTAGGGTCCCTACTGAGCCCATATGCATCTCAGGGTATTACGTGATAAAACAGAGCAAGGCAATGGAAAGGGTTCACTTTTATCAAGGGCTCTTCGGGGGTCCAGGAACCGCCCCCCAGGACAGAGCTGTCAATCATCTCCCAGGGGGTGAAGTTCCCGGCACATGAGACTTGCGGGCTGTGTCCAGGCCAGGACAGCAGCACTTTGAGGATTTGACTTCGTGACTTGTTCCTTGTTAAGATGAATCACCTCGGGACCCAGGAGTCCCCTTCTCCGCATGGAGTCACCCCTCCATGTGGGTAGAAGGCTCCTGACACCAAAATCAGAGAATCTCATTTCCCTTTTCTGAAAGGTTGTAGCGGGGCTAGGAAAGTACCTGAGCATGGTCGCCAGAACCCACGTAGAGATGCTGGGCATCCAGGCCCTAAGGAGGGTCCCTGGGCTGTCTAGCCAGCTCGTCTAGCCTGCTTGCTGGGCTCCAGGCAATGAGCGCTCCTGTCTCCAAAAAGATGTCTGGCATTCCCAAAAAACAACAACCCAGGATGTCCTCTGAACCACACACACGCACACACTCATGCATATGCACACATTGGAAACAAGATCATGTGGAGAAGTCCTTCATCTCCTGGAGAGATGCTCAGTGGTTAAGGTGCTTGCCTGCAGAGCCTAAAGATCTGGGTTCAATTCCCAGTGCGTTGTGAAGCCTGATGCATAGTTTAGCATTCATCAGGAGTTTGCAGTGGCTGGAGGCCCTAGTATACTCATTCATATTCTCTCTCTTTTTCCCCTTGCAGATAAATAAATAAAATATTTTTAAAGGTCATAGAATTGGCTAGAGGCACATAATAACTTTGTTCTGTTCTGCTTTCAAGATAGGGCATCACTCTAGCCCAGGCTGATCTGAAATTCACTCTGTAGTCTCAGGGTGGCCTTGAACTCATGGCGATCCTCCTACCTCTGCCTCCCGAGTGCTGGGATTAAAGGTGTGTGCCAGGCATTGGGAGTCCATGAACTGTACAGAAATGTCCACAATAAGGCTGGGGATTCGGCTCAGTGGGTTGAGTGCTTATGTAGTATATGTGGTTCCTGAATAAACAGCATAGCCTGTAACCCAGAATTCTGGAGGTGGAGGCAGGAGGAGGATCAGAAGTTCAAAGTTAACTTCAGAGCAAGTTGGAGGTTCACCTGGGATCTCATGTATGAGACCGTATCTCAAAAAAGACAAAGAAACATCCAGAACAGAATCCACAGACAGAAAGCCAACCGTAGTTTTCAGGAGCATGACAGGAGAGAGGCTGGTTAGTGGGCGAGCAGAGTCCTGGAACTAAGTAGCCCACAGCTCTGTCTCTTCAGTGTGAGTGTTACCCACCGCTATGTCAGCACATGTCCTTCTAAAGAAGGATTCTTTGCCCCTCGTTCTTTGAGCCTCAGCACTGGAACTTGCCTGTGCGTCCAGAGCCACGGGCCAGATGGCCAATCGCACCCCCCGGTGGTGGCTCAGTATCTGGGAGCCCAGCAGGTCCAGAATGATTTGCAGAAAACATGGGGGCTTCCGACCAACATCTCCCTCCTTCCTCCCTTACTCGTTCACTTCCTTCCTTCCGCTTATTGTTCCCTCTTCCTTCTTTCTCCTCCTGCCCCTTCTCTCCCTCCTTCTCTTCCTCTTCCCAACCCACAATCAAGGTCTTGCATAGCTCAGGCTGACCTCAAAACCATTATGTAACTAAGAATGACCTTGGACTCTGACCCTCCTGCCTGCATCTTGACTTCCTCGCTCCAGGCTTTCTGCGGCCCCTGAATGTGCACTAAGACCCCATGGAAAGTGAGGTGGTCGGAGGGCCCTGGCTCACTGTCTCAACAGTGAAGTCTCCCAGCTGCAGACCGCTGCTTGCTCTTTTTTTTTTCTTCCAGGCAGGGTCTCACTCTAGCCCAGCTGACCTGGAACTCACTCTGTAGCCCAGGCTGGCCTCGAATTTATGGTGACTCTCCTACCTCACCTGAGATTAAAGGCGTGCACCTCCTCACGGGGACCTCCACCTGTCTACTAAGCGTTTCCATGTCTTGTCAGCACACACACAATCTCCAAAACATCTGAGCACTTTCTCGAGTTCACCTTAGTGGCACTGAGCACATCACATTGTGGTGCGGTCACCACCTCCCTCTCTAGTTTTTCTACCCTCCCTAAGCAAAGCTCTGCCCCTGCTCGGCCCCATGTCTCCTCCATTCTCTAGAGCTTGTCCTGCTAGAGATAGCGCTCCGAGCGGCACCCACGCTGCAGCCTGGCTGGAAGGTCCTCCTTAAAGCTCAGTGAGGACTGGGGTTTGGCTCAGTGGTGGAACATTGCCGGGCATGTATGAGGCCTGGGGGGGGCAGGGAATGGGACTCCTCTGGGTGCCTATCCATCCACCCCATCATGAGCAGGACGCTGTCGCCACTATGAGCTGACACAGGACACCACAGTGATCCGCTGAATGAGCAGGGCCAGGTCCCTGCAGCCACTCCAGATGAAGGGTGGTGAGAAAGGACAGTCACGTGTGTCCCCCTAAGTGACTCAGTGCTGCACCTAGAAACGATTCCATCCTTTCTTCAAAGTGAAGCTGGGGGGGGGCGCTGGAGAGATGGCTCAGTGGTTAAGATGCTTGCCTGCAAAGCCTAACGACCTGGGTTTGATTCCTCAGTACCCACATAAAGTCAGATGCACAAAATGGCACATGTATCTGGAGTTTGTTTGCAGGGGCTGAATGCCATGTCATACCCATTCTTTCTCTCTCTCATCTCTCTCTCTCTCTCTACTAGTAATTAGTTAGTTAATAGTTAAAGTAAAGTCAGGCTTTCTTGCAGGCTGGCGTAGCTCTTCGTGCTCCCTGACAGTTCCGTCCTCTCTATCCACCATGGCAAGTGATTAGGTCACCAGTGACAACATGAGATGCCTGTCCTCCCAGGAGGGCAAAGTCAGCTGAGACAAGAGCTTCAAGATTTGTTTTGCCAAGTGCAATAATTAATGTGGTCCTTACTGTACACACAAAGGTGTTCTTAATGGAAGGCAGTCATGGGCGGTACTCACCCAGCACCCAGCAGATAAGTGAAGGTTAAAGTCTGCCAAGCTCCCGTATGGCCCATGATGTGGGATGTGCTGCCAGCTACCCTGGGGAGATGGTAAACTGGGTGCACCAGGGCCTCCAGCTGCTGTAAACGGACTTCCTCCAAATGCATCTTGGGCATCTGGCTCTATGTGGGTACTGGGGAATTGAACTTGGGTAGTTGGGTTTGAAAGCAAGCAGCTTAACTGTTGAGCCATTTCTCCAGCCCTTTCTTTCTTTTTTTAAATATATATTTATTGTTCATAATGAGTTACATTATTTAGTGGGCAAACAATGAGTTGTTAACCCCAATTCCCCAATGCCCCCCTCCCCCTCCCCAATCAGCTGGATATCCTCCTCCTCCGTGGGTCATCTGGATCAGTCCTTGTGGCAGGGGGCCATGGATAGCCTAGTACTCAGCCCGGTTCTCC